>JAPFBL010000011.1:2072500-2202500 GCA_026182355.1 Hermatobates lingyangjiaoensis | reverse complement strand
TATAAATAGCTAAATTAGGTTTCAACAATTCAACATTATTCATTTCTTTTCATTTTTAGTGTTATTATTAAGATACTTTTTTTTTTAACTGATTTTGCTATTTTATTTTTATAACCATTATTAGACCTTTATAAATGTACCATTTATTCAAAAGCCATTTTAAATTCAATTTATTAAGGAAGCATAAATTGTATTAATTTCCTCTATAAGGAAATTAAGTTACATAAGTTAAATAAGTTACATTATTTCGATAATCGATAAATCTACGTTAGTTGGCTATATTAGTTGGTATTATGATTAATATCTATTTATAGTTTTGAAAACTTCAGTCACGATCTGTTTATTAAATTAGCTAATGATATTCATTTGTGGCCAGCAAAGATAACTTTCACTGACCTCAACGTGACTATGGCCGCAATGCATCTGAGTACCGAAGAAGAAGAAGACAGAACCTTGTAAAAGAGCTGATAAGCTTCAAACGGTTTAAACTATCAACTTACAATTAACTAATATATTGGTCAAGGAGAACAATCAAAAGGGCATGGTTTGATGTTAGCATGTAATCTGAATAAATTGGATAATAGAGTGCATCAACTAGCTTGTGCATGCATTACTGCAGAAATAATAGACAGAATTGATGTAATTGTGTCAAGCAATGCGCAAGTGGTAAGTGTATGCCCCAACACAGGCTGGCATTTGCGTAACACATAATTCTCCAAATGAACCCATATTAAGACGAAATCTTTTGTTGTAAGTTGAGATCTGTTTTATGTAACCCGTCAATTAGGTAATAACATTTAAAATATTTATAGTTTTGTAAGTGAGGTATCCTAGAATTCTATTACATGGTTGAAGTTCAACAGCTTGTCAACTGACGTAATCTATTGATTCCCATAGAAAGTATGACATTCCACTATCTAAGCCAAAAATTATTTAAATCCTTTTTGTTTTTCATAGTAAGATCATATATCCTTATAAGATTAATAACGCAATTAATGTAACGTAAATCTCTTATTCCTTAGCCACGGGATCAGGCTGCTATGCAGATTAGCGTGTTTGGCTAGATTCGGGTTGTGTAGCTATTACCATGTTTGTCTAGGTCAAGGTGGTATGCAAGGGTATTTGTCTACATCAGATAAACTTTTTTGTCTAGGGCAGATAGTGTAGTGGTTATCGAGCTGGTCTAATTAATGGTGAAGTATAAATTAGCGTATTTTTCTAGGTCAAGGACATATAGTGGTTGGCTAGGTCAAGGTGGGTTATCACCTGTTTGTCTAGCCAAGTAAGTGAAGATGTTTGTTCTAGGTCAGGATGGTGAAGTGGCTAGCATACTTTTCTAGGTCAGTGTGGTTTAGTGATTAATGTTCCTGTCAAGGTCAAGAGTACCTAGCGTTACTGCCAAGGTCGGGGTAATACAGCAGTTAGCATGCTTGCCTAACCAGTTCATGGTTGAGTAAAGTTCAGGATGCTTTTCTAGATCAGTCTACTTTGTTTAATGGTTGGCGTTCATGTCAAGGTGAGGGTGTTGTAGTTTGCGTGCTTTCAGTGTTTCATAGCATTGTTTCTATATTAACGTGTTTGTGTTATTCAAATGTGTGTCAGTGTTTTAAAGTAAAAACAAAGGAGTTCTTAGTTCTACATCGAGCAGATATAAGAATGTAGGGTATCAACTTTTTCATCTTTTGGGTTAAGACGTATTCGACCTGATAACTGTAGTTACAGATATTCCCATCCCTTCCATACAAGAAACGATGTGTGACAGAGGAATTCACACTTCCTTCTGTGATCGTCTGTGTTACAAAACGAAGGGGTTCTAAACCCTTTAGATATGCTTGTTCAAGTGAGCTAGGTTTAATATGACTGAAATTTTAAGATGGCGTTAACAATCGTACATACTGATAAGCATTTTACCAAAATTATAATAAATACATTGATATTGACGTATTTATAAGGGAAGTATAAATTGTTAAATACGTGATACCTGTACTTCGTTTGGCATTCTTATGCAGTTTTGAGCTTTAGCCATTTGCAAGAATGGCTCTTGGATATGGACCAGGTCTGAAAGTGGTTGAGCACGCTTTACAATGGTCTAGTCTAGACAGATTTATTCACTAATAGAATATATATATATTATGCTTTATGGAAAAAAAACTTTTACCAATAACGATATGTGTAAATAAAGCTTCCCAAACTAGTGAACGACAGATGCCCAACATGAATTGAGAAGGGGACCATCATTGAACATTGCATTTCTAGACTTACTACCAATGAAGGTAAAATCCCATCCAAACCGCCTTGGGCAGGTTTTTAAACTCATCCCATACGCATAACTTCCTTTGTAACTATATTACCAAGATGGATATAACATAGTTTGTATCAAACTTTAACACAACCTTAATTTGTTCACAATAACTATAATCACAAGTTTGAAGAATAATTCAGTTTATGATGTCAACGAGTAAAGCCTTTAGTCAAAAGGGTAGGAAGATCACTTAAATGAAGATGTTTAGGATGACTTCAAACAACTGGTAAGAGAGAAATTCAAAGAACTTAAGCCGAATAGAAGATAATTTAATATTGATAAGAATTGTATGTAGTGCCAAAAGCGGATCATGCTGTAAAAGTGTAAAAAAACCCAGTAAGATCCTTCTTTAACTTGTTAGCGACTAGATAACATTATTCACATTCCTTCGCATAAGAGCAGTGATTGCACTTCCTTCAACTGAGTTGTTGGTTAAAAGGACTAGGTCAACCTTTGGCACTTCACCAAAGAAACAACAAATCACCGTTCACTCATTTCCAGTTAAAATGCTTCAATCAGAATTTGTTTTTTGGATGGTGACCAGAAATCATGAAGCCTGCCAACAGAATGCTCTTTTCATGCCCCTTCTTCCAATCATTTCGTTCAACTTGACCGCACTAGCAACCAAGCCAAACCAATATCAAACATAACTTCTCAATTTATGTTCAAATAAATATTCTTCGCTAATACTGAAATAGCATTTATAAAGAAACCAAAAAATTCCAAATATCATTCACCTAACGAACAGAACCTTAAATAGTTGTGCAGCCGTCACATGTTTTCAGTGTATATTTATAAAAATTATTTTGGAACCAAAGTCCTTGTAGAAAAAAAAATAACCCCCCCACTCTTTCATCTATTGACTAACATCATTATAATCAATTACAATAATGATCAGTCAATTATTGTGAGAGACAAAGGTTGTGTTTGAGGGAGCAGACCGTGCTGAGTTAAGTTTAATTGTAATGGCTATTGTAGATTTGAATCCAGAAAGCCATTAGGCATGGTAAGAGGAAAGGTTGTGCCAAGTGTCCAACAATCAGATAGATGTGAGCTATTAATGTCGTAAGACTGTTCACTAGGAAGGGAGATTTGTGTTGACAACCAATCTGGCAACCTGTCCCAAGGAGCTGAGTTGAGGGTCAGGTGTGGGTCTAGTAGAGTGAAATGTCAAAGTCGAGGGCTCCATCATTTTTATCAGCCGCCGCCACCACAAAACAGCTGTTTCTTGCAAGAGAGTAGTCATTTTAGAATATATATATAAACTAGATTCATAAAAAGAGATAAACTATACACATAAAATAAACCACATAAACTCACTACTATTTCGATTGCCTTGTCATCAGGATTCAGTAACTTATTTTTTGCGTATTCTTTTTTATGAATCCAGTTTATTTTGTTCGTAGAATCATTTCATTTAATTGGTATATATATATATATATATATATATATATACACGAGTTCGAGATTAACAAAGAGCAACACACAAAGTAGGGAAACTCACTTACAGACTCAAATTTTCGGGTAATCCGTCTTCAGGAGAAAAGAGAATGGGAGACCAAGCACGTTGTAGACGCAACGGCAAGTAACCAACCCGGCAACCGCCAGTGCTGTCAACCGTACCCGGTCTTAAAGTATAGAATTAGGAGAAGATATAAACAGAAATTCAGATAAACAGTAGTGGTTGGATAAAACTATAAATAGGTGAAAAATTATAAGCAATATAAGATAAAAACAAACTATAAAAAACAAAAATAATGATAGAGAAAAGAAGAAAAAAATTAATAAATAAATAAAAATAAATACAATACAAAAAACTTGCATTGGTTGTTTTAGTAAATAAAAGATAGAGACTGAATAAAAGGGTAAGTATGGGAAACTAGTTAAGAATAAGAATTTAGAAAAATAAAAAAAAAATAGGATAAAACAAATATATATATATAATATATATATATAAATATATATATATATATCTTCAAAAATTACGATGATCATTTTTTTATCATAGAACAAAACTTGTATTTCTGAAGATGGTTGGAGACAACCGAAACATGTCAAATGTTAGTCAATAAATAATGATGGCCAACCAGAGTTTTGCTGAAATAATTCACCCGCTGAATCAAGATGATTTGAAATTATCTAGTAAATACGAAAAACTGCTCAAAAGAAAGGTATGTTTGATCAAGGCAATTCAGTTTAATACAATTTGTATAAAGGAAGGTCTGCTCCCTATTTACACTAATATATATATATACTCATTAACAAAGAAAAGAACAGAGAAAATCATTACAAAACTCACTCCAATATTTCAATAGCAGTCGTCGTCAGGAAGAAACACGAAGAACTTGCATTGGGAAGCAAAATATATATTTATATACATAAGATGCATTCAGTGACACACTGAGATTCGTTAATACATTGAACTTAACACATTCATATTTATATATGTAATTGAATAATGCCATTATTCAATGTAATGTAATATGTAATTGTCATTTACACTGCATAACTCTGACGATATCGGTTATTTAAGATAATTTTAGACCAATTTCTTAAAATTAAACTTTATTCTAGGTAAAAAGAAAGAATATACAATCAATCACTTTTACCTATAATTTCGGTATTCCCCTTTTTCAGGAGAATAATAAATTAGAACAAAGGTGAAGTGGAGAAGGCTGTACGACAGTTTTATTCTCTCTTGTGTATTTCTTAGTACAAAATATAAAACTGAAAATTACACAAATTGCAGGACAGAACATAACTCTTACTTTGATCGACATTTAGAACAACATTCGTTTTACGGAGAAGATCAGTAGAAAAAGTGGTAGGAGAAAAATCATCCCAAACTGGCATATTAAATATATTGTCAATTAGTCCGAAACAACACATATAAAGGACTGACAATAACTCCTATACTTCAACATTCATCAGCGTCAGGAGTACAAGACCCGCCTCTGGTATGTTCTATTATGCATATAGTGTGAATATAATAGATTTTTAGCAATTTTTAGACGTCTGTAGAAAACTGTAGACGGTTTGTCGAGAATACTGTTTGTGAACGGATGACATCCGAGAATACTGTAGGTGATGATTTCAATATATTATTAATTTTTGAGAGTCCCAGTATTATTAGTTTGGAGGTCATAAAACTAATTCTACTGGGGTTAGGTTTAGTTTTTGTATCACAGCGATGTATGTCATTCCGTTGTTTCGTCAACAAGTCTCTGGGGCTACCTCTTTGTCTAAAGGGAGATAACTACTCTTATAACAACTACTCTTATATTAGTTCAGGGGTGGCGAACAAGTTCGACAAAAAGAGCCAAGATTTTAAACTGTGAGAGTCAGAGAGCCACACCACACAAAATCATATAATTTTAACAATTATATATTAAACACAGAATATAACATGCTCAGCCAGGTGTTTTTTGTTACCTTCCTGGAGTGATGGGATGATAATCTCAATGGGATTTCTGGCATTTTTGTTTTCAGTAATCTTCTGCAAATCAGGTTTGTATTCAGTTGTAGCCACTCGGAGCAGTTCCTTTACATGAGTGTCAGTCAGAATGGACCGGTGCTTTGATTTTACGTGTTTCAAACTAGAAAACAGCTATCCGCAGACGTATATTGACGAGAACATAGACAGCAGCTTGAGAGCGGCTCTTTTTAAACACGGGTATTTTTCAGGCACAGCTCTCCAAAACGTAACATGGCCTTCCTTCAAAAGAGATTTCAGTCTATCGTCCTCGCGTAGCTCAATCATTTCTAGTTCACTCGCTGCCTCATCAGTAACAAGTGGGTTTTTCAGGCTGTCGGTGTCAACATTAAACGGGTCGATGAGAAATGTACAGCTGATTAGCATATGCCATTATTACTGTAAGAACTAAATCTTGTCATTTATAAAAGACTTGTAAAAATCTCTTCTTTTTTAGTAGAAGGTACTCAGAACTTACACCTTGAGAGAGGTTTCCCTTTCCACTAACTTGTGACATAGAAATGAGTATCGAAAGACGATGTATCTAAAACAAAATCTAAACTTGGCAAAGAGCCACAGTATACAAAATAATGATAAGAGGCACAGAGCCGCGTTCATTTTGGCCCGGAGCCGCATGCGGCTCGAGAGCCGCGTGTTCGCCACCCCTGTATTAGTTGGAGAGGTTTTTCCGGATGGATAATGAAGGTTGTTAGCTTGAAATGAAGCATAAATTCTGTTTTCAATGACTTTTAAATTAATATATTCATAATATGTATAATATTTAGTATGCACAATATATTATATATATGTATAATACTATAAAAAGATTTCAAATAAACACGTGAAATAACAATCAATAATCAAACCACAATACGAAATGGAAAACAAGACTAAGATCTTTCAACCGTAACAAGCGGTCTTCGTCAGAGTCAAAACCCCAACTGATTGTGGTTTGATCATTGATGTATAATACTATATATGTAAAATTAGAGAAAAACATAGAGAAAGAAGGATAGAACTCACTTCTGTAGTCATCGGAGAAGTGCTTTGTTCGAATGACACACAGCATCTAATAACTACCTGAACCAGCTATTTACGTAAAAACAATGATAGCTAATCTATTCCAGGAGGTATCTATTAGACAATATACGGCTAAATAAAGGAGTTTATAAGCAGAAAAGAAATCTTTTCAGTGAATACAATGGATAAAGGGTAATGCATGTTATCTAAAAGGTCTTATCTTACTCAGCACGCGGATATGATAGGGGTCAAGGGAGAAAGGAAAACTAACAATGCAATCTGAGAAGCGAAGAGATCACATGTCACCCTTATGAACAGCATGAACAACTAACGTGTTCCTCAAAATCCTTACTTTGAGGCACCTAATGTGAGATTACCAAAATCAAATAATGCAGTTATAAAGAATTAAGTTTAATGAAATTTAATGAAATAAGTTAGTTTAATTCATATATATTTTTTAATTACAAGATAAGGTAGGAATGATGACATAATTTTTGTCGATTGACATCCACGAAGTAGGTATTTACTAACATTTCTTATATGCATAATCAAACTTGATTTCATATCATGACTCTCCAGCTAGTGGTAAACGACACTGCAGGGTACTTTGGACCCAGTTTACTGCAGATCCTCTACAAAAAGTAAACGACAACCCAGAGGCTGGTCCACCTCGTTGAAAAGTGAACGGTACATTACAGACGTATCTTCACAAAATGTGAAAGAAAACAGGAGTGTTGGGTTATCCCTAGAGGAAATAATGTACCACACTTCGCAGTGCTGCGGCAACCCTAAATGAAATGTACCTCACACCAGGGTGTGAGGTACATTTACATTCTCACATCTTCATTCTTACAAGATGTGAACAACATTCTACAATGCTGCGGTACCTCTACAAAAGTGGAAGACAACACAGAGTATTGAACTATTCCTACATTAAGAGAACGATACCCCAGAGTATTAGGTTTCCCTATAATAAATATATATATGTCAGTACAGAGCATAGACTCCTCAAGCCGTGAAAGATACCCCCAGATTATTGGGATCCTACAAGAAGTGTATGACACCATAATACTGTCGTATCCCTACAAGAAGTGAACGACGCCATAGAGTGCTGCGATATCCCTACAAGAAGTGAATGATGCCATGGAGTGCTGCGATATCCCTACAAGAAGTGAACGACGCCATGGAGTGCTGCGATATCCCTACAAGAAGTGAATGATGCCATAATACTGCCGTATCCCTACAAGAAGTGAACGACGCCATGGAGTGCTGCGATATTCCTACAAGAAGTGAATGATGCCATAATACTGCCGTATCCCTACAAGAAGTGAACGACGCCATGGAGTGCTGCGATATCCCTACAAGAAGTGAATGATGCCATAATACTGCCGTATCTCTACAAGAAGTGAACGACGCCATGGAGTGCTGCGATATCCCTACAAGAAGTGAATGATGCCATAATACTGCCGTATCCCTACAAGAAGTGAACGACGCCATGGAGTGCTGCGATATCCCTACAAGAAGTGAATGATGCCATAATACTGCCGTATCTCTACAAGAAGTGAACGACGCCATGGAGTGCTGCGATATCCCTACAAGAAGTGAATGATGCCATAATACTGCCGTATCTCTACAAGAAGTGAACGACGCCATGGAGTGCTGCGATATCCCTACAAGAAGTGAATGATGCCATAATACTGCCGTATCCCTACAAGAAGTGAACGACGCCATGGAGTGCTGCGATATCCCTACAAGAAGTGAATGATGCCATAATACTGCCGTATCTCTACAAGAAGTGAACGACGCCATGGAGTGCTGCGATATCCCTACAAGAAGTGAATGATGCCATAATACTGCCGTATCCCTACAAGAAGTGAACGACGCCATGGAGTGCTGCGATATCCCTACAAGAAGTGAATGATGCCATAATACTGCCGTATCTCTACAAGAAGTGAACAACGCCATGGAGTGCTGCGATATCCCTACAAGAAGTGAATGATGCCATAATACTGCCGTATCTCTACAAGAAGTGAACGACGCCATGGAGTGCTGCGATATCCCTACAAGAAGTGAATGATGCCATAATACTGCCGTATCCCTACAAGAAGTGAACGACGCCATGGAGTGCTGCGATATCCCTACAAGAAGTGAATGATGCCATACATTGCTGCAACACCCATTTTGAGAATCCTTTCTCTAACCTAATGCACGACGGTTATAAAATTAACATTTCTATATGTTACATAAAATGATAAATAGGTTTAAATGATGGAGGTGGGTTTAACGTTTTTAAATGAAGTCACTAGAGAGGGAGCTGGGACAAGGACAAAGAACACTGTGTATTGATCGAAGCTGGAACAAGGTCTTGCGATATCTAGAAAGGCCAGTAGGTGACACATCACCCTCTACCAAATAACATCTTAATTTACAAGGAATTCTCAGGTTAACAATACCATCACTTCTACCAGTGCTGATTCGACTGATTAGAACTTCAATCGGAGCATACTCAGACCTGGAGTCAGTTAGACGAATCTACTTCGTAGTTCACAATACATTTGTTATAATGTAAAGGGTCAGTTGGGTTTTTGACTCTGACGAAGACCGCTTGTTACGGTTGAAAGATCTTAGTCTTGTTTTCCCATTTCATATTGTGGTTTGATCATTGATTTGTTATAATGTATTTATCATACAATTGGTAATTTTTTTTTTAAAGTCATAAAATGATATGGCAACACATTACCGTTTATTTTTAACACACGCTTTTTTTATATAATCCTGTTATATAAATAAATAAAAAAAAATAATTCATAATGCGAATTTGAAACATGAGTCAAGGAATAAACTTCAATTTCAATATCAATGGTATGAATTCTGAAACGATCAGATACCACTGGTCATCATTAGATTGACCATATACGAGGTGTGTAAATAAAGTAGTGAGACTGATTTTTTTTAAATTTTCTACTCAAATATAATTACAATGTGATATTGTCACCTTCAAAATAGTTCCCTTCAGAAGCCACACAGCGCTGGAGACGGTCCTTCCAATCATTGTAGCATTGCTGGAACTCGGATTCTGGAATGGCCTTCAGCTGGTCGGTTACAGCAGTTTGTATGTTTTGTAGTGTCCCGAAATGAGTTCCCTTGAGGTGATTTTTCAATCTCGGGAAGAGGAAAAAGTGATAAAGACTCAAGTCTGGTGAATAAGGAGGCTGAGGAGCAACAGGAATGTTTTTACTGGCCAAAAACTCGTTTTCTTTTCGGAATTTTCGGAACCATTTTCGCACAAATTTTTCTCATCTCCAATTCATTGGTCAAAATGTGATGAACGGAGGTGTGATTCAAATTCAACTGTTCCCCGATCATTCTGACTGTCAAGCGTCGATCTGAACGCACAAGGTTCCGTACTCTGTTGACATTTTCATCGGTGTTTGCACTTGAAGGCCTTCCGCTTCGTGGTTCATCTTCAATCGACTCTCTTCCTTCTGAAAATTCCTTAAACCACCGAAAAACTTGTGCCCTTGATAAAACACGTTCTCCATAGGCCTCCTGAAGTTTTTCAAAAGTTTCGGTTGCATTATGTCCAAGTCTGAAGCAAAATTTGATTGCACACCGCTGCTCAACTTTGAGGTCACTCATTTTTAAAACGCTCAAGAAAAAACCATTTCACGAAAACCAACGCTACGGACAAACAAATGACTGTGGCGAGTTCAGATTCATACTGGAGGCGCATTACACGTGCACCTGACGCTACTCAAGGCCACGCGTCTCCAGCGTTGCCAGATCGAAAACGACGTTGCCAGTCTCACTACTTTATTTACACACCTCGTACATGACACGCTCTGACCATACTGGTCTCAAGATCTCAGTTCATCTTAGAATATCATACTGAGCTTAATACATTCAAGTCTATTAACAACTCCTATCAAGCACTCCCATAAAGATACAATATTCAACAAGCGGTGTCTGTAGGGTTTCTTATTCAAATCTGATTAAAAAGAAATCTGGGCTAGTCTATACTCAACTTTACTATAAGTTAAACAAATTACCAACACGAAAGATAAACAATTGAATTAAGTAATTTATTTCAATATGACTGTTGGCATATGGTTCACCAGTCAATTACGATAAACATTATTTCAAATTCTTTCAATTTCAATAAATATTAAGTAAATAAATATAATAAGTGAATATAATATAGATGAGCCTTTAATTCTTTCAATTGCTTTTCGCTTCTTGTAGGAATCCAAATTAATCAAATTTACATCACATACTCATTAAATTAAGATAACGCTAAATTCAAAATTTTTTAGAGATACCAGAAGTGCTGCTAGAAAAAAAGTAATCGCGTTTTGCCATAAAATGTAACAACTATCTAATGAAGCAATGTAGCCCAAAAACTAAGAGTTATTTCCCACAATATAACTTAATTGTTAAACTTCATACAGATTCATGAAATACTGTGGTATGTAGTATTTACAAAATGTAAAGTTCACGGAATCACCAAAGAATAGTTTAAAATTAGCATCCATTTAGTAATAAATAACGAAAGAGTTCATTTTCTATACTTACTATGGAAAATATATTTGATTACCGTTGATTTTAAGAATGTTATTCTTCCTGACATATGAGATTAACTCATTGAAGCATTAAAACACATGCTATTTGGTCAAAATTGTGAACATATGAAATGACGAGTGTACCAAGCCAACAGAAATAAATTTTGAAATTGTAGTAGGGTCCTTACTTTTTTTATCTCACAGGCTACATCCAGGCATGATAAAAAAGTAACATGCTTCCAGATGTTATAAAAAAAAAAAACTATCGGAAATGCATTCAAGAGATCTCAAAACGTCTATAACCGTCTGTAACAAAAGTTCAATAAAAATAGTAAAATAAAAAGTAAACCAAATAAATATTTGAAACATTTTTTTGGGAAATCCTATTTTTATCCTAACCTCTTTAACGTTGCCATAAAATCTCTATCTAGTGCAAACAGATTTGCAAACATTTGCAACTGTGGATTTGTTTTGCTCAAAGTCAACCAACCCATTTTACTGTGACCTTGACGCCAATATTCCTTTTAGTGTTGTTTTATTGATTTACAGATTTAATAAAATATCAGACGTCGCCAAATTGAAAAAAAAAACAATTTATAGGGAATAATACAATTATTCAACATTTAATCAAAAGCCCCAAGGTTGTTTTGGGACCAGGAAAGTTGAACTATAGTGACATTAGAGTTCTTAAATTTTTGAGAAGAACAAAAATGAAAATAAAAAATTTGTAATATATTATAATATTAAAGGCAATTACAATGATCTTGAAAAAAATTAAAACATGTTATGATGTGTTTACATTTTTTCGTTGTTAGTGTATGTATCCAAAAAGTTCTATCCACTCTGCAGGTCTCAGTGTTCAAGATAAACATTTCAAATTCTATATTCCTATTGCCCTTCTGTAGGAGAAGCACGTATACTATTTCGTAGATTATGTGATTACAAAAACCTATTTTTTATCAGTTCTTTTGGCGGTCGTAAGAAATTAAATTTTCTTGATAATATTCGACTACTAAAAAAGAAAAAAAAATAACTTTTGGAAAGTGAACATTTCTTGGATTTATTGAGAAAGTGTTTCGTTAAATGTTTTTTTTCTCATAAACAATGATAATCACAATATAAATCAAACAGATGCTAAAATTATGGCACATGAAATATTGTTGCTGTCGCAAAAACTGCAGTTATCATTAATTAATGGGGACAAAATTAGCGAGATATAGTCCTTGTAGTATACAAAGCGGAACATGCTGGAATAAAATATAAAATAAATAAAAAAAAAAGCCCCTATAGGAGTGGTCAACAAACTACAGTCGGAAACGATCGATTTATAAGAGGCGATCTGTCCAACAACTCGTTTGTACTTGAAATAGGGGACAGGTCTAGTGGCAATATATAGACGTTGGTACAGTAGATCGGAGGTTCCAATGTTTATTACGAGACTAGATTGTTACTAGTGTTTGAGGAAATATCTTGCGCACAATGCTCAAGTAGTCCGTGTAAAGCTGCTGCCTCTATCGTCATTACTCCGTGCTGAACCTATACTATGCCACGAACATTACTCTAATAACCTTGAAATAAGCAAAATTTACAAATTCTGTTGTTTAATCAACCCAGCTATACAAACATTGGCTAAATAACAGATGATCTATATTTTCTACTTCCAGAACAACGCTGAATGAGAAAAACCTATAAGTGTGAACGTTGAAAACAACTCTCTACGAATCTCCATTCGTACAGAGTTGTTTTCAACGTTCACACTTATAGGTTTTTCTCATTCAGCGTTGTTCTAGAAGTAGAAAATATAGATCATCTGTTATTTAGCCAATGTTTGTATTAAAAATTTAGCCAGATGTTGAGATTAAAAATGTTGTCTGAGGTTCAAAGTAGTTATTTTGAATGAAGAAGAACGATATAGGTATTGGATACAGACAATCAGAAAGATATTTGTACGAAATCCAGTCGAAGACATACTGGTGTAACGGATACCTTTGAGCGTACTGCGTAAGAAAATTTCTATCTGAATTTGTTTTGTTTTAAAAACAAAACAAATTCCCTGAAAGCTAAGTTCTAAGAAATTTGTTATGAAACATATCGTTATATCCGGCAATCAGAGGTATCCTATTACGATGAGGGATTTCAAAACCAATCATCTGTGAATCACAACTATTTGTGACTCATGTAATTCATTGTGGGTCAAATGGGCAGATTGGGGAAACCAGTTTACTGATGACTTCATCAAAGCGTGTATAATAAACCAGTATATGACCTGAGTATTGAAACAGCCGATTTGTTTGGAATCATCAGAACCTCGCATTGCTGGATATAGCTCTTCCAACAAAAAGCGGACCAGATGAAGTCTAACAGGTAGCAGCCTACTTGTTCGTAGTGCTGGAGATCGGAGGTTCTAATCTTGACCATGATTTTGTACATGCCATCTCTCGAACCTCATCCATCTTCAAGAGCTACTCCTTGAAGAAGAGCGAGGTCAAAAGCTAGTCGAACATGCCATTCAAAATACGTTATGTATGGCGCTTCAAAGAAAATAACTTTATTTATTATTATAAAAGTTCAAGAAAAAAACTTTATATCTTAAACAGACCAATAAACAGCAATATATTTCATCCATTCATGTTGCTATTCATAAACAATCTTCATTATATCTAAATTTCCTATAACTGTTTATTTACAAACGTACTAGGTCTGATGAAATAGTAAGAACACATTTTTAATTTAGCGGGCTCAAAAATTTTTTTTCGTTCTATACTTAAACTCGTCACAATCACGTCAAAATCACTTAAATGTGAACGATCACTCGTTCACAGTTTTGACTATATATCATGTGTTGTTTTTATGCGAAAGTTATAAAGGTTGCACTCGTGTTTGAGTTCTCAGCAATTTTTTTAGCTGTTGAAGAATAACTAACTGTGGAATAACTTAAACCACTTATAAATATTTTTGTTGCTGAAGTTGACTCACCGTATTTCACTGTCAACATTTCAAGAGTTTTTGAGCAGTTATTACCATTTCTTTACAAAGATTAATATAAATTATCTGCACCATTATTTAGTAAAAAAAAATTTAGCAGAAATGCCTAGCATTCAGACACGCGTCGAACCTCATTAACTTCATCTAACCTCTACATATAAGCAACACATGCTATCTTTCTAGTCAAAACTTTGAACATATGATCGCGACGAGTGTACCAACACAACAACAAAAATTTTAAAATAAAGTGTACAGAACGAGGGAAATTAAAAAAAATCACCCTACTTTTTGATCACACCGCATACATGATATCTCTAAATATATCGCAGTGAATGACACTAGTTAGTAAGGTGAAAAGATTGCATTGTTATCCCAGTTTGTACCAATGTACCGAAAAACAATCCGATATCCATGATGCCAGAGTATGTCTGTTAGGAATCTAATTAGACACCAATAATTTGACTGAACTGATTCCTGTAACTCATATAATTGTAGGAAGTAGGAAATACACTATATTCTTCAATTCATTCAACGCTGATATTTTGTGTTTTGTTTATTCAATAAATCTAGATCTTCACATCATCATAACAATCTCCGATCTACTTTTTCTTTCTTCATCACAATCGTATCTTCTTCATATCCAGATTTGCCATCTTACTCTACTTATGTTTAGTACAAGTAAGCAGTACTACCAAAACTAGGTTTATATTTTTATTATCTGTACCATTAAATCGTTTTGTTTCATGACTGCAAGACATCATTGTAAACCAAGAACGAATCAAGACATTGCGTGCAATTCTAAAGGACTTCTAAGAAAGAACCTTGCAACACGCACCAGGTCGAGGCTCTTCGACTCGGCCACACCGGTAATCGCCTTTCATTATTTCTTTTTTGATGTTAAACAGCTTTTTAGCAATTATTTGTTTAAAAAGCACTTGTGGCAATAAAAAATTGAACTTGATATACAATTCTTTGCAGTGGAACATCCAGGATTTGTCTTGGTGGATGGAGGGGGGGCTGCACAATGTGAAATGGTTGGCGCGCGAAATAAACCTAAGCTGTTTGAAGATCAAAAGCGTTCTATACGACACGAGAAAATGTTTTCAATCATTATCAACCCTAGGAGTCACTACTATATAATTTCTATATTTTATATTTCTTCTAGATTATATGTCTTTCTTTTTTGCACTCTTTCGGTGAATTTTTTGAACTAAGTATCCAGACGTTCTCAGTATTTGTAATTTCACACAATTGAATAATTACACAGTTAAGGAACACCGAACTCCATCACTCAGATAAACATTGAACTCATTTCCTTCCGTTATTAAATGAGCAAGCAATGCTTCGAGGTGTAGTAAAATCGTAATAATACACTTTATGGGCATCGCAACTTCAATATGGAAGAAAACTACATGATTTTTCTCCACAGTTTTTAGAAAACTGTATAAATGATCTATTCCAAAGTCATTTGAAGGTTTTTAACACATTTAATTCTCTAGGTGTAATAAAGACTGGTGGATTACAATAACATCAGCTTTGGCTGATGTCAGTCTCTTCTGTTTGATTTCTCAATCCTGAGTAGCATATAGCTTTCCACTCGTGATAATCAATACGAAGCCCTCATATATAAACTAGAACAAGGTTTCACTTTTCTTTAACCCAGAACTGTATAAATATCAATACTTCTCAATGCTATCAGAAAATTATTTCACAATTGGGGTAGTATGGTGCTGTTATGACTTTGAACAGTCGTCAATACGTTGACTTCGACAAAGATTTCAATACTACTTAGCGTTAGTAGGAATTTAACAAACCTGTGCAGAATAAACCTTCCACACATGGCATCATGTGTTCCTATAGTTTCTACATTTCGAACTACACTAGATTACAAGTATACAGTGGTGACGCATAAGCGAATTGCATTTAACTGTTAAGCGAGATAAATGTTATCAGACAGTGAACTTTGAAACTTTTCATCTTCATTCTTAATCCCAGTTATCTTACCAAAAATAGCGGATTCTTTTTCAATTAAAAAAAAATAACCTTCATTACAAATATATATTCTATTTGTTCAGGATCATATTACCCTTAAAAAAAATAGTGGTATACGTCCACACAAATCGTTAGAGAAATATGAAAAAAGAATTTGAAGACGTCAAAACATGAGGCTTATACATACCCCACCACGAACTTCAAATAAATGTTTTTTATCTTGGATGAGCCGGGTCAGAAACAAATGACTTGTACTCGAACTATTTTCTACAGTTATGTTTGATTAATTTGTAAGAAGAGTCTACATTCTCCTATTCAGGACCCCTGAATCTATTTCTGATACCTCTTTGATATAGCGCTTGTGTTCGGCTCGGTAGATGTGAATCAAAAAAGTTTATCACCTTGGTAAAATCACGGTGTTCGATGACTATAAATTAGATAGGTAGATATAATATGTACTTTATAATTTTTGTGTAACTTTGATCCATGAATGTTATTGTAAATTATTTAATACCGAATTACTTTTGTACCACTCTAAGGTTGAAATTTTATATTCAATTTCCTTAACATAAGTGCAGTATGATTAAAGGAATTCACAGACCTAAGCGCTTTTACTGTCCCTAACTTTATAAAACTACCTTAAGGGCTTTTGTCTCCCTAAGCTATAAAAACTGGCTAAAGGATCACACTGCAAATAACTTAAGAGAGATGTCATGAGGGTTAACTCGGTCCCTAATAGATTAAATCTGCCTTAAGGACAATTCTTATCACCAACCTAATAAAGTTGATTAAAGGACTATTATCAAATAGGCCTACCTTAAAGGATGCCACTGTACCAAACCAAATACAGCTGTCTTAAGGACTATTGCTATTTAGGGACTATCGGGCGTTTTCTGCTCAATGTATAAAGAGTTTAAAGGAACAACCTACTATATATATTATATAAAGTGGTATATAACGTGTGACCCACATTGTGAGGTATTGATTGAGCACCAATAGGTACAGGTTAGGCAACCTAACCTCGTACTGCATACTCATGTGTTGCAGTGGTAGACCCACAACAGAACACACTTAGGCCAGCATTGCCCCTTTGTGATACCACACAATGAACATTGTACATTGGGAGTCTTAAATTTTGCCAAACTCAAGTATCTTTAGAGTAAGGATCTTTAACCTGGCACTGTATAGGCTACGGATGGACGGCTAGCGTCCCCTCCAAGGAACAACGTCCTCAGATTTTTTTACACCTCTTGCTTCAATAAATCGAGGGCCAGAGTTGGTATTGAACTCCGGATCTGCCAGTCACGATTCCAGCACGTTGACACTGGGCCTCACTGGCTCCCCAGCAATATGCATACTCATTACTACGTAGAAAGTAACTACCATTCCCGGGACACAACATATTAACAATAATATTTTATTAACATATTTTAGACAGGATTCTTTTGTTTAATTTACAGTTTAAATAAATTAATAAAGGCTATTATTAAAATCATCATCTTTTTTTAGTTGTTTGAAGCTAATATATGCATATATGGTATGTAAAATGAGGTATATATATGTCAGTTGGGTTTTTGACTCTGACGAAGACCGCTTGTTACGGTTGAAAGATCTTAGTCTTGTTTTCCCATTTCTTATTGTGGTTTGATCATTGATTGTTATTTCACGTGTTTATGTGAAAGCTTTTTATATATATACACGTTTCACGGTTAATCACAAACACAGTACTAAGGAACAAACAAACTATATATATATATATATATATACGTTTCACGGTGAATTACAAACGCAGTACTAAGGAACAAACACACTTACACACAGTACTAACAAACAAACTAACGTCGCTTCACAAGTGCGCTTGGTGTCCCTATCTCAACTCTCCTGATGACGGTTCAACCGAAAATTAGAGACAGTAAGTGTGTTTGTTCCTTAGTTCTGTGTTAGTGATTCACCGTGAAACGTTTGTTGTCCTTTTGGATCATTTTCCTGTTCACAATATATATATATAATTTTCAGTTGGGTTTTTGACTCTGACGAAGACCGCTTGTTACGGTTGAAAGATCTTAGTCTTGTTTTCCCATTTCATATTGTGGTTTGATCATTGATTGTTATTTCACGTGTTCATGTAAAATCATTTATATATATACACACACTTTAGCGAGAGTTCTTGGGCATATTTTCAAATTTTTTACCGTGGATTAGTGTTACTTTTGTTTCACGCGTTTACTGTAAATTATTTTTATATGAATTCAAACGACCAAGTAATGTTACCAACAGGCATTAGAGGAGACTAGGCGACGAGTAGTGAAAGGGTTGGCAGAACAATTGCAAGATTAAAGTTGATTCAGCTGCGAGGTGATTTACATTAGAGGCGCTGCAGCTTTGTGCTAAACAGGTCTCACTTCTGGCTCTCCTCCACCATAATATAGTACTCGATGGTATTCATAAACATTTGGCACTTAGCCACGGATAATCCATTGGATAGCTTCTTTTTTTTCTGTTCTAAAAAAATGTTAATGAAGTGATTCTAGAATATAGGAACTAGCTTGAAAAATAATATTCTATTTTCTACCAACATTCTCTTTTGACTCTCTTAACAATATAAGACAAATGCTGCCAGGGACAATTTGTATGAAATCCAAAAGTGTTGGCTCGAATAAACTAACGAAGGATAAATATAAAAAACAAAAAGCCTTGACATAGCATTTAATAATGGTGTAAGTTACGTGGATCATATAGAATTTAGTAATATACATTTTTAAAAAACATTTTCCTTATGTGGAGTTTTATTATTTGAAGAAATTAGATGATATATACATTTAATCTAGCTATATATAGAGGTTTTACGCGTTCAGTTTGTGTAGTCAGTTCATGTCCCTAGTGTCACCAGGTTCTGCAATTCTTCATGCTGGCTATGATGCCATTGTTCCACAAGTAGTTTCAACAGATTGGAGAAGCTTACTAACTTATTCATGCTTTGCCGTTATGAACAAATTAACCAACTAAAATCTACTCTACAAGAAACTCAAAATTGAAAAATACCGAATAGTTTAGTTTGATAAAAGCATTAAGATTTTTTATGCCTCCATAAGCGGAAAAAAATATCATTATGCGATATCTCTGTTCATGAAACCTAAGCAAGGTGGCATTTATTTGTTCATTAATAAATAAAAATGCAATGCTTATTTGAATGCATGAATGAGTGCCCGCAGAGATACAAAGATAGACCACCAAGGGCCTAGTAAATCGTGCGTATCAGACCTCTTTACAGTGTGATACTTTTAACCGAGAATCACGAAAAATAAAGCCAGTATTAATGAACAACGGTTGCATTAATAGAAACTTTGACAATATTCTTAAGATATACTTAAATAAATTGAATTAGTAGCAGAGTAAGGAAACCGCCCTCATAGGAGATAGGACAAACAAGGATAATATATTACCAGAACCAGTTTTCAAAATGGCAACATGGCAAAACGAATGAACGGCTATTAAACACCATTATTAAAACAAACACCTTTTGTGTAAACCTCCGAGATAGATTAAAGCTTCAACACAATGGATTTAATCATCTGGAACAATCTACAATCAAAGACGTTACTACAGCAAACCAATATAGTGTATACTTACACTGTATGCTAGGAAGCTGTGAATCCCTGAAGTCTGCATATATTGGTGCAAAACCACAAGCTTATCTAC
The DNA here is from genome assembly GCA_026182355.1 of Hermatobates lingyangjiaoensis. Classification (NCBI taxonomy): domain Eukaryota; kingdom Metazoa; phylum Arthropoda; class Insecta; order Hemiptera; family Hermatobatidae; genus Hermatobates; species Hermatobates lingyangjiaoensis. Next base: position 2,182,471 of record JAPFBL010000011.1, on the reverse strand, counting down.
ACGACTCACAATGCGATTGACTGCAGAAAGCGCTAATGACGATACTCTGAATAACTACAAACATAAACGGACCAGAGAAATGCTAACAAGCAACACAGAAGTGATTTGTCAAGAAAAAGATAATAACACACTAATCATAATGGATGCTTTGAATATTATAGATAAACAGTTAAACATTAATAACCAGGTAGCTTCTCCAATGTATTGAAACTTACATCGCAGCCAACAAGAACAGTGCAGAAACTGGTGACATTAGGGACTGACTACACAAACTCAACGCGTGAAACCTCATGCAACTTTCAAGTAAATGATGCATCTAATATGTAAAAGATATACACAGATACATATGTTATCTGCAATTTAGCGAAATTTCGTAATTGTACTTGAATTACTACTTACTTTAGTAAGTAGGATTATTTATGTTTATTTAAACTCTGAAGAAGGTCTAATAGGACCGAAATGGTTTTTTTTTCAGTCCGTCCAGTATAAAAAGAGTACCTAACATAAATCTTTTGAAGAGATATTCACTCGGTACCTGATAAATAGAAAGAAGTAGAAGGAAAGCTGGAAAAGCTACCCAGAAAAAAAGAGCATGAAATCACTGAAAATCACTACTATATTTCGATGGCCTCGTCATCAGAAAGATAGGAGTGAATCGCTCCAAAGGCTGATAACCACTCAGCTGAGCGATTGGAGCGATTCACTTCTATCTTCCTGATGACGAGGCCATCGAAATATAGTAGTGATTTTCAGTGAATTCTTTTGAAAATTTTAGTTATTCAGTTCGAAGAATAGTTTCATCTAATTGGATATATATATATACTTTAAAAAATTGGAAAGTCAATCTAAATTGAACACAAACAAGTTCAAAAACGAAGTACTAAAAACGTTTGTACTAATATTTCTAAACAAACACACAGAGAAAGAGACACACTTACTAACTCAAATTTCGGATAATCCGTCTTCGGGAGAGTGGGAGACCAAGCACACCGGAAACGCAATGGCAGGAAACTTTCCTGGTAACCAATTTTTACCCATCACATATATGAATATAACACTATTTTGCTTTATTGAGGTTCGGACCAAGGTTAAACTCTATATATTTAGTTCATAAGGGCAGCCAGTCATATTAGCCATTACACAGAAAGAACTGATACAACTCACTTCCATATTTGACTCTCCTTGTCATCGAAGTATAAGTGGGCCTCACGTCCATCAGGAAAAGTCTTAACTAGGTATATATATAACCAAAGTTAGCAGCAAAATTGACTAGCTTTTTGACAGTAATTTCTAGTCATACTATCTTGTGATGAGTGGCCGGTATCTCCCTTAGTAGAATAGGAAAAGACATATGATTCTAAGTAAAATACTCTCAAATAAATAAAAATTAAACAAACTATTTAAAACTATGAAACTGAACAATAAACCTAATAGACACAATTAACTAACTCTACTAAAAACTAATTAATGAAACAAGATTTTGACTTTCACAGGCTATCGTGAAGTTTGTTATAATACTAAGTAGAGTTTAAAGAGTTAGTAAATACAGTAATCCCTCGCTAGTTCGCGGGTTCAGTGTTTCACGGGTCCTGAAATGTTCAATTAAAAATTAAAAAATATACAAAAATATTCAACTGTAGTTACAGTAAAAAATACAAATATAAACTCGTAATGAAAAATTACAGTTTTTAGTATTAGAGAAGAAAATATACAGGATTCTTCTTGTACGATCGAAAAAGATATCAAAATCCAGTAACTTGCTGGGTCAAAATATATTATACAGTATTAAATTAAAAGCTAATAAAAGCTATTAAAAAATATTTAATAAAGACAAAAAATTAATGAAAAATATTAAAACATAATCAATTGTAACAAGAGAATAATAAAAATATCAAAAAATAGAAGTTGAAATTAATAAAAAAATAAACTATGATGTTTCCTTTTATCAGATTGGCTAATTCATATCGTCCAACTTCCAGTTTACCATACCACCCACGCCCTTGTGAATCTACGCACTACACATTAGTCTTTGTTTAGAATTATTTCTTATTTTTTTCTTTTGGTTTTTCATTTTTATTTACAACACAGTACAGTACTCAGTAAGGTCAGGTTCTCCTCTCTATGTTGGAAAGGTCGTTGTTTGAGCTTTAGAGGCTTTTATAAAGGCGCGTTCATTATTCGCCGATTTTCGCTTTTCGCGGGTGTCTTCGGTCCCCATTATCCGCGAAAAGTGAGGGATTACTTTATTGAACTTAGAAGTACGTAAAAGCTAGGATTAGAAGAGGGAGGTAGGGAGTAGGGCGGGTTGGTTTTTCAGCGGGGCAATGACCGGCTACCTGCTACTATTTAACGTCCCTTCCCCTTTAAAACTTTAGAACTAACAACAGAATTCTCGAAAATAAGTATGAGGGTATTTCTAGGTAGGTATTAGTAAATAAAGCGTCATATTTTATATTAATTAGACATTAACTTTTTCAAACTCTGTAGATATTTTTGTCGTTATCTTTGAACTCGTATTATACTTCTCTAATTTGGCTTTTATTTTATTTCCTCATAGTTTCAATTCTTTTAGAATCATCTTCAGACTGGCTAAATAAAAAGCTTACTACCTTTCTACCTAATAAACTTTAAATTTGCTTATAGACACTACCGGTTGCTTGTTTGGTGTTATAGAGAAATAAATAAAACATATTAATCTATAGATAGATATATCATATTAGTCAAAATGGAATTTTACTGTTGAGACTGGTAGGGCCTCTAGTTACTGGTTATTATTTTATTTTTTTTGATATACCAAGTTTTTCCAAGTTCAGGTTTCTTTCACTATTATAATTCTGGAAGTTAACACTGTGTTTCATTGATTAGTGTTGCTTCTCCTATTGTAGACAGGTGTCAGTGTGTTTCTTTCATGACGACTTTGGTACCATTGACCAGCATTTCTCAATATCAAGTTAATTTTATGTATTTCTGGTGGTGTAGCTACAGCTAAAAATATAGTCAGTCATATTGATAACGTCACAGTCATTCCAATGCATTGTTTTTGGTTGCGCAGTTTTCATGAATGCATATATCACGTTTGACACTTCAAGAATGCACTCTCCTTGTTCTTTCTAGATAGCATTGCAATTTATGCAGTTTATGATAATTTTATTTTATCACTATCTCTATTGCAATTGTAATTATTCTTAAAGACTTCTTTAAAAACTCCTTCATCTGTTTGACAGGCTTCGGAGTACTGTTTTTATAGTATACTTGATGGGTTATCCCTTGGTTACTCTCCTCTTTAATTTCTATCTTACAGTTCATATATTTCTCGAGATCCTTTCTACTTCTCTACCTGAATAACCATTATTATAGACTGTTTTAGATTTAGGATATCTTGATGGGATAAAAGACTAGTTTGAGCAAATCTTTGAATTAATGCTTTGATATACCATCTTTGCATCCTTGAGGTCATTCACAAATAGGATATGGAAGAGTACGTGCTCGTAGGTATTAAGCATTAAGTAATTAGGGATCTTTGTATCCTTGAGAACATTCACCAGTAAAATTTGGAAGGACAAGGTGCTCGTAAGCATTGAGCATGAAATAATTAGGATTCTTTGTATCCTTGAGGACATTCACCAATAGGATTTGGAAGGAGTAGGTGCTCGTAAGTATTAAGCATTAAGTAATTAGGACTCTTCGTATCCTCGAGGACACTCAACAATAAGATTTGGAAGGACAAGGTGCTCGTGGGTATTAAGCATTAAATAATTAGGACTCTTTGTATCCTTGAGGACACTCACCAATAGGATTTGGAAGGAGTAGGCGCTCGTAGGTATTAAGCATTAAATAATTAGGACTCTTTGTATCCTTGAGGACACTCACCAATAGGATTTGGAAGGAGTAGGCGCTCGTAGGTATTAAGCATTAAATAATTAGGACTCTTTGTATCCTTGAGGACACTCACCAATAGGATTTGGAAGGAGAACTGCTCGTAAGTATTATGCATTAAACAATTAAAAAAATTAAATTTGTCCAAATTTAATAGGAATTATTAAAAACAGAGCTTTTAAGATAATTAATACCAAAAAAAAATACACACCAGATAATGTAGAAAGTCAAGAAAATGAATTGAGTAATTTACAAGAAACTCTAAATATAGACTGAACAATGCCTGAGAAAGCAGAATAATTACGTGACTTGCGAAGGTCACACCAAGGCAATGCAGTTGTTTCTTAACTGCAAACTATCACGTGACTAAACCAGTCCCACAATCAACTATTGTATCATTTGATGCATTGCAATTCATTATTTCTGTCATTTGAATAATATCGCCAGTAAATTCATCACTCTAATATGATTAATCAAGGCTCTATCAGTTATTTACCTCTTAAATCACCCTAAACCAGATTGCATACTATATTTAATATAAATATAAATGTCATCAAATTAAAATGCAGTTTCTTAAGAACTGTGTTTTGCTGAACAGGTTGTCCCACGGGCCATGATGCTTAAATGTTTTTTTTTACAAATTTATTGAAGGTCCTTTGATAGTTTTCAAAGACTTCTAATGAAATAAATGAATATAGAAATAATAAATCTATGAATATATAGTAATGATATATAATATATTAATATAAAGTCTAAACCACAAGGAAAAAGAAAAAAAAAAAAATAAATGGTCTGAGGCCTTTCACTTTATGTCATCAGAGAGTAAACAAAGTAAGAAAGAAGAACAGGAAACTTACTTTGTTTACCATCTGATGAAATAAAGTGAAAGGCCTCACAGCATTTATTTCTTTTCTTTATATTTTCCCTTGTAGTTTAGACTACATTGATTGCATCACGTGATTAATTGTGATTTTTCTGTATAGTATATTAATGCATATATTTAGTATAATACTATATATTGTATTAAATATTACTCAGTATTTAGCCATTGTTAGGGAAGTATCCTTAGCTCAAAGAAGTAAACCGGATGATGTGGAATTTAGCCGAAAGGTTGTTGTTTTTAGTTTTAATTACTTAATTTGTTAATTGTACCTGTAGTGTTTCTTTTAATAGCGTTTGCCATTAAAGTCAATTAAATAGAGGAGTAGTTCAGTTCACTGTAACCTCATCACCTACATCTTTATGTATCTCCCTGAAATTCTTTGGAAAAGTTTGTAAACTTCTTATTAGAAGACTAGAAAACAAACCTCAGAAAAGTAGTAGTAGAAAAGAAGCGAATGGAGAAGCTGATGCTAACTCTAACCCAATATGTTTGAGAGAAGCCTTGCTGCCATCGCACACTAATATATATAAAAAGATTTCACATAAACACGTGAAACAACAACCAATGATCAAACCACAATAAGAAATGGGAAAACAAGACTAAGATCTTTCAACCGTAACAAGCGGTCTTCGTCAGAGTCAAAAACCCAACAGTTGGGTTTTTGACTCTGACGAAGACCGCTTGTTACGGTTGAAAGATCTTAGTCTTGTTTTCCCATTTCTTATTGTGGTTTGATCATTGACTAATATATATATATAGTTCAATGCAAATAAAAATTTTTGCAAAATTTTTTTTGCAAAAAAATAGAAAAACTACAAAAGCACACTTAGTTTTTTTTAAAAAAAATTTTAAGTTGATAAAACGATCCGAAATGAACAAATAAAATTCAATTTAGATAGAAAAAAATAAATAAAAGAACACTTACAGTCTCCAATTTTCAGTTTGACTCGCCATCAGGAGAGATAAGAGAAGGAAGCCGAAAATTAGAGACTGTTAAATGTTTTTTTAATTTCTCTGTTTCTTTATCTGCAGTGCACTTTATTTGAGGGTGGATCCATCATGTTTCGACTGGCCTTCATTCTAACGAAATATGTTTAAATGAAGGACTGAAACCAATATTTTACAAACATATATATTTGTAAAATTTGGGACCAGTCTTCCATTTAAACTCATTTCGATGAATGATTGATCATATTTTGCTGAAGTCATTTTCTTCATAATCTTTACAAGCTTTCCAAATAACTTATTCTTTTTTACATCCAATCGTTGAAGATCTCCAACGTTTGGATGATCAGAACCTATTTAGAAACTTTGAAAAACTTATAAAGAAAATGACTTCAGCAAAATATTGTCTATTATTAAAAGAAATATATATAAAGATTTCACATAAACACGTGAAATAACAATCAATGATCAAACCAGAATATGAAATGGGAAAACAAGACTAAGATCTTTCAACCGTAACAAGCTGTCTTCGTCAGAGTCAAAAACCCAACAGTTAGGTTTGATATATATATAACCAGATTCCAAAAAAAATGTGAAAAAACAATCAACGTCCAAACCACAATAAGAAATGAGAAAAAGGATTAAGATCTTTCACCCGTAACATGCGATCTTTGTTAGAGTTAAATCCCAACATTAGTTGTTCGCTTGGACCATCTTCCTTCTCTCTGAAAGTGTTATCATTTTTATGATCACAGCTGCTAAAGGAAATACGTGAACTCAATGTTGTCAACAAAAATGGAAACAATGACAAATTTGAAAAGAATCGGATCGAGAAATATATAAAATTTTTAATTATATTCAGACGGGTAAATGAAAAATGAAAGTATGGAGAAGCAAGTAATAATATGAAAACAGTATTTATAGCTATAATATTTGAGAGCTGTCATACAAGAAGTATCATTCATTAGGTTTATTTGGTTTTAGTTTTTTTCTGAAACATTCTGCGCATTTAAATGAAACACTTATGAAAAAACATGCTTAGTTTGCGAAACTACCTGCATCTGAGGCATTGCGATTAAATGTTTCCTTGACATATTTGTTCATAGCGGATATCCTGTTAGAAGATCCAAGGCAAATGCAGGATTTCATTAAGTTTATTACTTCACTGTAACTTAAGTATAATAATGAAAGAGAAAATCGACAGAGCAAAAGTTGCATGGTTTACGACACTCACTGATATCACCCTTTGATGTGAAAGTGTTTTTAACTTTTCGAAGGAAAAAAATACATAAAGAGACAACATTTTAGTCCATTAAATCTACATTTGGGATGATGACTCCATCTATATTGGTAAGTATCTGAAATATTTCAATTCCTCTACAACGTTCAACATACCATAATCAAATTCATCAACATTATGTAATTATATGTAAATATGAATTCGTCAGAGCTCATATATACATTTATATTCCTTGTTTTTGGGTGATACTGATTTGCATCAAAAACAAGTACAGTGGTACCTCGGTGTTCGAACGACTTTGAACTCGAATAAAACGGAGTTCGAACAGAGAGATCGAGAAAATTATGCCACCAGAATTCGAATATATTTTTTGTAACTCGAACAGTCATCCAAACTGTTATAGTTTAAACACACACTTTTATATAGATAAACCTATATTTACTTCATTTAAAAAATAATAACAGTTGTATATGATTTGACAGAACGGATTATCCTATTTCTTATTACGTATTTCTTATGGGAAATTAATTTTGGTTTTCGACCAAATGGGTTGTCAACTGAAATTCTGTAACGAATTATAGTCAAAAACCAAGATATTGTACTATTTTTTTTTATAATTTCTTCTGGCAATCCTAGAGATTTGAAATTGCCAATTTGCTATCGCCTTCAAGGAAAGTAGTACATGACAACACTGAAAAGTACAACCATTAATTCAACCTCTATTCACTTGTCCTATTTCTTTATCTTAATGTTAATACAACATCACAATTCAGTCAGTCACATAAGTAACGATTACAAGTAACTTTTTTTAAAAAAAGAAACAGAATAATAATCACTTATAAATTGAAATGATATATGAAATTATAGGTCAACACTGAAACACCTCAGCTTTCGCTTAAAATTACTCATTAAAACAATCAGTGTGTAAGGGGTGAATAATTTATCGCTCCTTGTACTAAAACTAAACGATCCGAGTAAATCCTGGAACAGCAGATAGTTAATTATACAACTCTGAATAGAAGACTAAACGTACTTAGTAGGCTAAAGAAGACAGTTGTGGTTGGATAAGTACGATGCTTGATTGCTCTGAATAGAAGACTAAACGTACTTAGTAGGCTAAAGAAGAGACATGTGGTTGGATAAGTACGATGCTTTATTGCTCTGAATAGTACAGAGTGAGTTTTTCGAGGTAACAATACCCCACTATTCCCCTGAAGTTTTCCTTTCTTCTAGTTCATGGTTGGAATCAATTCCTTTATCCAGTCTTACAATGATTCCTTGCAATCAATCCTTTCCACCTGTTCATTTCAGCTATGGTTTTTTTTTCTTTCCAATATCCTATTCCAAAAATGTTGGCAACTTCTAGCAGACAGAATTGTCACCTCTTTGAAATTCATATTTCAGGTCCTAACTCTTTTGTTATGTCATTCCTTTGAAATTCAAATACAAACGTGTCACTGTCTCTCCATTCAACTGCTCCCATTTCAACTGGTGAGCCAATCTAAAGATCATTTAACAATTTTTGTTGTTGATATAACTAACAACGTTGATTTTCTTTTTTAAAATAATAATTTTGAAAATTCAATTAAATCCCTTAAACAAAGAGTAATACGAGTATAGATTTGAACTGAAAGGTTATGAATGAAGATACCTTCATTTAACGTAAATACTTGATTGCTTATAAAGATAGATTAGGAGGACCAGATCCAGATGTAGTTAAAAACAGTAAGAGATAATATGATAAAAAAAATTATTACATTTCTTTGTATTGATTATTTTAATTAGTTAAGTCAATTTTATATGAGATACTCTACTTATTTGATGTTTCTGTGCATAAGCATATTTTAATTAATTATTCATATTATGATTGTCTGAATTAACTTAAGGGTACCTCAAAAGTATATTCGGTCACTGTGTTAACTTGATTCAGCCATAGAAAGTGGACTCGATTCCCTTAACTATTTCTCTCTTTATCTTAAGATCATCAAAAAAATAATTAAAGGAATTAGTGATTCCAACCGGTGAATTATTTTAACAGAAAAGTAAAGTTTAGTAAATTAATTATACACCCATTTATTTTGGTTATAATTTAAGAGAGATGATAAAAATATAAGAAAAACTGTAATTATTATAAATAATTGTTTCATTTGGTATTAAAATATTATAGTATATTTTATATTTTTTTTTAAATCCATTTATTTAGCATGCTCCATATATATATGTTTGTAAATTTTGGTAGCAGTCCCTCCTGTAAACATACATTGTTAAAAATCTGACCATATCTTGCTTCTTATTAAGTTTTTCAAGTTTTCTAAATAGAGTTCTTGTCACTATATCTACAGTATACAATATTCTGTAAAGAGTAAAGAGAAGTAAAATTTGTTGAGAAGGTTGGGGGATTAAAGTTGTTTGTCTAAGTCCTTTGGGTTGAGTGACCTGGTTAGGAGTTTGTTGCCTCTACCTGGAGAGGTCCCACTTGACCTGGGGTTGATTTAAATAGTTTTAAAGAAGTTTTTACTTCTCTTATATAAAGGAACAAATTATTTCAAAACTCATTTATGTCTTGATAATGGCTGAGGACAACAGAAACATGGACTCATGTAACATGTCGACTATCGGAAGAATATTGTATACTGTAGATATAGTGACAAGAACTCTATTTAGAAAACTTGAAAAACTTAATAAGAAGCAATTTTCAGCAAGATATGGTCAGATTTTTAACAATATATATACTACATGCAATCGAATCTATTTAACAATAAAATACATTACATTAAGATGTTCATATTATTTTATTTTATATATATTTTATTATATATGTTATTTTATTCTTTCAAATGTATTTTACTCTAATATGATAAAATAGAGAAACAGCGTAAAATCTGTAAAGGTGGTTGACATGGAGAAAAACTGATTCCCTGAGGTCAGAGAGCGTGGAAAAGGTTGAGAAACAGACGTTGCAAATCACGACTGACCTCCTTCACGCTAAATCATATTACAGAGCCGTGGCGAGGACCCGGCATGCTGCTCCGTCCAATGAGCCTCGACATAGGTACCAGTATTATTTCATCTTATCATTTGTCAATTCATTAGCAAATATTATCTCATTTACTTTTTTTTTGCGCTCTGCAGAGAATGAAACACAGGATGATATTCACGCCTAGTCTAGACCAGTGTTTCCCAAAGTGGGCGGTACCACCCCCCTGGGGGCTGTGCTTTGATATCGGAGGGTGGTAATGCAAAAAGGAGCGGGGATTCTATTTTCATAAATTCATTTAAAATAGTTTAAAATTATAGTTCATGCAATATAATTTCTAAATTTAAGTGAAAACACGACATGTGTTTTAGGAAGTTTCCTAGAAACTTCTAGGAAACAGTTTCTTAAAATTATTTGTTTTGATAATTCATTTTTATGTTAAAAGTATATTCTCACCTAAGTTTCCTTTATTGTGTATTAATTCTTTTGCATAAATATGCTATGAAACAATACATCTATTGTATTCTAAATAAATATTCGATTAGTAATTATTTTAATTTAATTTTTAAAATGTTACTCATTTGGTTATTTAGTTTTTAGTATTTAGAATCTGCTTATTATTCAAGGGTGTTGAGTTATAGGTTTATGGACCCAAGGGGGCGGTCACTCGAAAAAGTTTGGGAAACACTGGTCTAGACCAAAGGTTCCTTTTCGGTTTGGGCTCCCATAACACTTAGGATTCTTTCCGCGGCTCCCTTAATAGGTACATCCGATTTTTTTTTATTTTTGACTTTTTAAGGATTTGGAAATCTACTTTTTAGTTCGTTAAGGTTAGGTTAATTGAAAAATAAATTAAACACGAGCTTTAAATTCACAATTTATTGAACATCGTTTAATAATTTAAAATTATTAATGGGATGGATGGGCTTGATGTTCGCTGCACAACTTCTCAAATCTAGGAATAAAATTGGAAATAGCGACTCTCATTTCTTCCTCAACGTTAATTTTTGAGCGATATTTACTTTTTATTACCGCGAATGCCGAAAACCCAGCTTCGCACAAATAGAGCGTTGCAAAAGGAATTAATATTCTTAGGGCTTTGCAACTAAGTAGTGGGTTGATATCTTTTATTGATATCCAAAAATCAGAAAGTTCCACGCTAAAAAAATTTTAACTTCAATGTTGTGTCGCAAGACAACTTTACATTATAAAATCAATAAGAGATTCTTCCTCTGTAGAGGTAAATTCTGATAGAGCTTTGGCTCTAAATGGATCTTGAACCCAAGTCAATTTTTCAATGTCATCTACTTCAGTAAGTATTTTTCATAAAAGAATTTTCTTCAGCACTGAACTGTCAAGTGTCAACTAAGACTGGCTGGACCTTAGACGTTTCAGAAATGGCGCATATTTCGCGGCGCCCTTATGACGTTAGCGCGGCTCCCTGGGGAGCCACGGCTGGCTCACTCTTTGGAAATCACTGGGCTAGACGCCTTCTTCACTAGAGGATCGTACCACAGACCTATGGTTAATACTATTTTAATGTAATATTAATGTGTTAAGTGTAAAAAAGTTTTTTATAATACAAAATGACCAAAATACCACATCTGATGGGGTAGGATTTACATCTTTAATAATTTAACCAATGATTATAAAAAAAACAATGATTTTAACTTTCGTTCAATAATTTTTAACTTTATTGAAACTAAAAAGAAGTTTAATTAATTACATTTAGATAAATTTCGTAATTATAATGACAGTTTTTTTACGGCTGGGGCCTCAAATAGTCTTACTCAATCACTATGGTATATATGTGAATAAATAATTATGATAACTAATAGATGCTAAATCAGAAATGAGGAATCTAAACTGATATAAAGACCGACGTAAAGTTGTTTTAAACATTTGTTATTTATCTGTAACTTCAGACTAATTTCCAAATAACAATCAACTCTTTCAAACTTTCTCATTTACGCTTTTTTTTTTTGCTCTCTATAGGAAAGAATAAGCAGGATGCACTCCACCTGCTCATATCCACATGGCTCATGCCTATGTCATAGACAGACATAGGCATGACGTCTGTCTATATGAGTTCTTTACTAGAGGATGAGGTCCGTAAAGACTTACCTGACGGGAGGGCACCAAATGCCAGAAATGCCACATCACAGTATTATTTGAAGCATCTTTCAACTAGTTTACCGCGGATTTTAAAAAAAAAAATTCTTTAAACGTTATCTGTAACTTATGATTCCCTCTTTTTTAAAACTTATGAAAGGCAAATAAAAATCCACAGTAAAATTCAATTGACAAATATGTTTTAAAAAGTTATTTTTAATAAAACTGACCATGCACAAGATGACCCATAGCAATAGGGTTATCGCATAACAGCCCACAAATAAATTGATCATAATACATTTAATTCAATGTTAAAACAATTTCACTTATGAAATTCAATAATTATTTTAATGATTCCAGTTTGTAAAGTTAGATTTCCTTTGATGTTATATGTGACAACTTTATGTAAAAAGACAAATAACACTGCTCATGGACAATTTATTATTTAAAGATTTACTAATTGTAATTCTATTTATTTATTAAATAAAATATATACATTTAATTCTAACGTAGTGCAATCAGTTATTATGTGGTATTTACTCATACCACATATAACAGGATAAAGTAGCTTTTTACCCCACAATATATACATTTAATTGTAGAAACTAAGAAGCAGTTTAATTAATTACATTTAGATAAATTTCGTAATTATAATTTTACGGCTGAGACCTCATACATTCTTACTCAGTCACTGTATATGTGAATAAATAATTATGCTAACTAATAGAAGCTAAATCACACATGAGGAATTTAAATTTATATAAAGACCGACGTAAAGTTGTTTTTAGTTAAACATTTGTTAATGAATGCTATAAATACAGGCGCCTCAGGGAAAGTAAAAGAAATTGATTTAAATGTGGTGACTATTAGCTGAGGTTAGACTGATATTAAAGCAAGATAAACGACATTGGTTGCAACATAATGAGGAAAGCAGCAGTTCAAAGTCATTAGTGTCTCTATGGAAGACAGTGTTGACTTGGACAGCAAAAATATCCCCTCGGCTAACCCTATATAAAGATATCTAACACCTAGGCGACAACCGCAATCTAAATATACGCAAAAATAAACAAGGCCAGTCAACAACAAAACAAGCCTGTTTGTCTTAACGACTTGTAAACCTAAAGATAACTGTGTCCACTACGTTTTTGTTTTTCAAATAAACTAGGGAAAATAGTTATTTCAGTTGAAATAAACTTAGAAGAAAAGCATTTTGTTGTGACTTCTAGAGGCCAAAGGGATTCAGAACAGTGTCTTCAACATCTGAATCACACTGCTGTTATAACAAGGTCCAAAACACAAGTCCCTTAACTTATCATAAGGGAATTCACCGATAAAACACCTCCAGCATGTCACAAACTCTACTTTTCAAAATACTGACATCAAACGATCTGGACGACAATAAAACTCAAAAGTTTCTAATAAGCTTTCTATAATCATACTAAATTTCGATATATATATATATATATATATATATATATATATATATATAGATTTCACATAAACAAATTATTTCGTCAGAGTCAAATAACCAACTTCAGTTGGGCGTAACAAGACCGCTTGTTACGGTTGAAAGATCTTAGTCTTGTTTTCTCCATTTTCATATTATGGTTTGATCATTGATTGTTATTTCTCGTGTTTATGTGAAATCTTTATATATATATATTTCATTGAACAACTGACCGTATTTCACTGATGTCATTTTCTTCACCAGTTTTTCAAGGTTTATGAATACCTTCTTCTTTCCTTCATTCAAACGATGGAGAATTTTAATTATCCTGGATGAAGGAAAGAAGAAGGTATTCAGAAACCTTGAAAAACTGGTGAAGAAAATGACATCCTTGAAATACGGTCACTTGTTAAATGAAATATGCCTAAATGAAGGACTGCTCCCAAATTTTACAAACAAATATATATATATATATATATATATATATATATATATATAGTTAAAAAGATTTCACATCAACACGTGAAATAACAATCAATGATCAAACCACAGTAAGAAAATGGGAAAACAAGACTAAGATCATTCAACCGCAACAAGCGGTCTTCGTCAGAGTCAAAAACCCAACTGAAACACTAGATGCAGAGAACATCTGGTGAGGGGTTGAGAAGAGTGGGAGGAAAGAGTGGTATTTTAAAAGGGTGAAAGCGCAGGAAAGGACTAATGTCCTATATAGTATGTATATATATATATATATATATATATATATATATATATATATATATAGAGAGAGAGAGAGAGAGAGAGAGAGAGAGAGACAGCAAACCTTCACATAAGCATATCGTATTATAGCTAATGGCTGTTTCAGCCTTGACGACCTTCTTTTCGACTGCCTTCAATTTTCTAGCAATTCAGTGCTTGGTGGGAGGTAATTGCCATAACAAAATTGCCAGGGCCATAGAAGTATAAAAGCTTCTTAAGAAACAGGGACAAAGAAAACAACTCATAGTGATATAGTAAGTTTCAAGTTTGTTTCATTTTCCCTGTTTCACTAGAATATTGGAGGCAACCAGTACGAAAATCGGCAACGCTGAAACAGCCGTGACTATACATGGTATAGTCTCAACCATGAAATAAGAGACTAAATTAAATTTTATCAGGACACTGAATCTCATTATATATATATATATATATATATATATATATATAGTTCAATATAAACAAAGAAACATAGAGAAATCAGAAGAACACACTTACAGTCTCTAATTTTCGGTTTGAACCGTCTTCAGGAGAGATAAGAGAGGGAAACCAAGCGCACTGGATCAGAGACGGTTGGAGACCAAGCGAGGTTACCCTCTCCCCTTCCTAACCAGAAGACTGGTTCCTGCCACGACCCCACACAATCCTACATCAACCTCCTCTTCCTCTCCCTCTGGGTCTCCCTACCTTATAACAACCTACTTCCCAGGTATCCACAGACTGGGTACCATCATTAAAGAACTTTTCCCGATCATATCCTCTTCCCCAGCCACCTCCAAAACCTTTCCTAATCCGCCACGCCTATCCTACAGACGTCCTCCCAACCTTGGCAATTTTCTTTCGCACAGGAAGCTAACCTCCACGAGGGCAAACAGTTTGCCCTCTGGAGCGCAACTGTGCGGACGTCGAGGTTGCCTCACGTGTCCCATTATAAATCCCCAACCACACTTCACAGCTCCCCCCCATAACACCCTCTATCCTGTTGCAACTGACTGCTCGTGTACCTCCAAAAACTGTGTGTACCGTTTGGAGTGTACCAAGTGTGATTCGTTCTACGTAGGCCAAGCATCCACCAAGCTTAGTCTCCGTATGAACAATCACAGAGCTTCAGTCAATAGTCGCTCCCATCTTCCCATTGCCATACATGCCAATAGCCACGGTCTCCCTTTTAATGAGTGCTACAGGTTACAGATTCTGCGACAAATACCCCCTGACAGCAAAGATCTCACACTACGAGCCTCCGAAGAAGCCCATATTTGGCTATTAAGTGCGCGTAGTGCACCTGGCCTCAATCTAAAGCGATAATGTCTAAAAGTTCCTTGCCTTTTCACATTTTTTATTAAATTATTTCATTTGTTATTATTATTTGTATTCTTAGTTTTATTTTATTTTATCATAGCTTAGTCAGCACTTTTGTTTATGTATCAATTTCCCTTATTTTCTCAATTTTTTCTTTTTTATATATTTATTGTTTTCATATTCCATTATTTTATTTTATAAATTATAAATTAATTATAAATTGATTCCTGTCTACCTTATTTTCTGTGAACGGGCGCGCATGCGGCATTGGTCTCCAACCGTCTATGATCCAGTGCGCTTGGTTTCCCTCTCTTATCTCTCCTGAAGACGGTTCAAACCGAAAATTAGAGACTGTAAGTGTGTTCTTCTGATTTCTCTATGTTTCTTTGTTTATATTGAACTATATTTGTCCGTTTTGGATCGTATTTCCAACGAAAAAAAGTATATATATATATATATGTATATTCACTTGATAAACGGAAAGACGATCCAAACTGTACACAATAACAGTTAAAAATTGAAGATAGGTACGAGTAGCACACAAAGTAAAGAAACACACTTACACACTTACGGGTTACTAGCCGTTGCGTCTACAACGTGCTTGCTCTCCCTTTCACTTTTCTCTAATTTTCACTTACTGTCTCTAATTTTGGTTGAACTGTCATCAGGAGAGTTGAGATAGGGGCACCAAGTCCAAAATCTTGGACGGGTCTCCTACCGTCGCTTCGCAAGTACGCTTGGTGTCCCTATCTCAACTCTAATGATGACGGTTCAACCAAAATTAGAGACCTATGTGTGTTCGTTTCTTTGTTTTGTGTCTGTGGTTTACTGGGCAACATATATATATGGTATATATAGGTGCGTTATCTAATCGGGATTCGGTCAAATTTTCTAGGTTCAAAAATCAAACTCTCATTGCCGACGTTTGACCGAATCCCGATTAAATAACACACCTATTCTATCAAACGGTCGAAACATTATGGAATCTGTTATATATATATATATATATATATAATTAAAGTTACAGCTAGAGAACACAAGAAAAAGGACGAACACTCACGAATCTCGATTATTTCGGCGTCTTGCCGTCTTCAGGAGAGTAGAAATATATATATACGTATATATATATATATACGTTTCACGATGAAACACAAACACAGAACTAAGGAAGAAACACACTTACTGTCTCTAATTTTTAGTTGAACCGTCATCAGGAGAAATAAGAGAGGGAAACCAATCTTACTGGTGCAGAGACGGTTGGAGACCATGGTTGGAATCCACTGGGAAACCAGTGCGCTTGGTGTCCCTCTCTTATCTCTCCCCATGTCAGTTCAAACCGAAAATTAAAGACTGAGATTGTGTGTTTTTT
This sequence comes from Hermatobates lingyangjiaoensis, assembly GCA_026182355.1. Lineage (NCBI taxonomy): Eukaryota > Metazoa > Arthropoda > Insecta > Hemiptera > Hermatobatidae > Hermatobates > Hermatobates lingyangjiaoensis. The sequence goes on along the minus strand of JAPFBL010000011.1, from coordinate 2,165,567 downwards.
ACTCATTTTTGTTTCTTTATCTATACTGAACTTGAAACATCTAATTAACCACAAGAAAAACATATATGAAAACACCTACAAAGACTAACTTCAATATTTCGATAACTGTTGTCATGAGGACAATTAAAATTATTTTTTCCATGGGCCTAATATGTTTCGTCCAAATAACAGTGAATAGTAATTTGAAATACCCGTTGAATTCATCTCGTGGGCCTGACTGAAGAGTTACATGATTGATAAATCTACGTTCCATTTATGAGTCGTTTTATATACTGCCGTTTTTATACGTTGATTTTTATTTGAATGCTTATTGTTAACACATGTAAAACAACCCAAAACCAATAACAAACGTTCATAGTTTAATAAAGGTAAATAAAACAAGGAAAGTGTAGTTGTTCCTTCAAATTCTTTCCTTGTTTATCCTATTATACTGGTGACGTGATCCCCAGACAAATTAAGTGACTGTTACTTTTCCATGTCTCACAGTTTAACAAATAAATATATCGCAGCTCGATAAAATTTTAGTGAAATCAATCTTTTGAATCCAATCCAATGATTTTAAAAGACCTTTTTCACAAAAAGAATGTGTGAGTTAATGCATACAAAATGGATTGATCTAGAATTATTGGAAAGAAAGGTAAAAACAATAGTGAGTTGAAAGGAAAAACAATGTACTTTACAATTCACTTAAGGTGTTAAAAAAAAGTCAATATATGGTATGTCAACATTAAGAGGTAAGACAGACTTTGTAAACAATATGAAGGGTGTGATAAGATACAGTGGTCGTTATTATTGTCACAGTGACTACAGGGAACACTAGATAAGGGTCTGAAACGATACCAACTATCTATTTTTATATACAGTAAACCCTCGCTAGTTCGCGGTTCAGTTTTCGCAGGTTCAGTGTTTTACGGAGTCCTGAAATATTCAATAAAAAATTAAAAAATGTAAAAAAAATATTAAACTGTAATTGCAGTAAAAAATTAAAAAAAATACAACTTGTAATGAGAAAGTATGTAGTTAGTATTAGAAAAGAAAATATACAGGATTCTTCTTGTACGATCGAGAAAGATATCAAACAACGAGTGACTTGCTGAGTCAAAATATATTTTACAGTATTAAATTAAAGGGTAATAAAAGCTATTAAAAAATATTCATTAAAGACTAAAAATTAATGAAAAATATTAAAACATAACCAATTGTAACAAGAGAATAATAAAAATATCAAAAAATAGAAGTCAAAAAATAGGCCTTTTCATCTATAAATTAAAATAAAGGATAGTTAGGAATTTTTTTATTTTATTTACTTTCATTATTATTTACTGTACAATACATTATGGGTATAATTCTTTCTCTCTTTCTCTCTTATAGTCGGTAAAGACGTAATTTTTTTCTTTTGGTTGGTTTTTCATTTTTATTTACAACACAGTACAGTATTTAGTAAGGTCAGGATTCTCTCTATGTCGGAAAGGTCGTTGTTTGAGCTTTAGAGGCTTTTATAAAGGCGCATCCATTATTCGCAGATTTTCACTTTTCGCGGGTGTCTTCGGTCCCCATTATCCGCGAAAAGTGAGGGTTTACTGTACTAATGTAAATTAGCAGCTGGGTGTAAGATCAGATGAGGTGTAAAACTTCTTTAAGACAAATATTATTATATAATACCACGGCTTCACCAGTTATTATCTTTTTTAAGAATGCTTTCATTCCATCGAATAACCTTCCAATTGATTCCACATAAATTAAAAAGTAACCTACTGAGAGACATGTTTAATCAATATTCATAATAATCTAATGATATAATTATAGACTAAAGGAATAAGCTTTCAATCACATTGGTCATCATTCAGTTCTAAAATAAATAAAAGCCAACTAGTTTAAAAATAGAATAAATTAAGATAATTAATAGATTAGAAACTGACAAACGCCTGGTTGAATAGCTGGTTCAACCGGTGCTCAGCTGGACTCCTAACGTTTTTTGATCTATTATTTATTTTAATTTATTGTAATTTTATTATTACTTGCTCTTTATTTTAAACTTTATGATGGACAATAGATTGAAAGTTTTTGTGTAATTTCTTTTGTTCATAAGTATTAAATTAAACTATTTCGAATAGTGCTTAGTCATGTCCATCAGTAGTTTACTACTTAATTTATCTCGAATTCATTGAAAGGTAGCTCAATGGAGGAAAACAATTTTAAAAAACATAATGAATGCTGAAGTACTGTACTATATTGAACAGGGCTCAACTGGAAAAGGAGTTGGCCAAGTGACATGTTAAATTAAAATCGATGACTCATGCTTAGTCATTGATATAAATAGATTAAAAGGATAGTACAGGTTAATATAAAGAGAAGGTCAAAGGTCAATAATGAAGAAGAAACAAGTGGTTAGAATAAAAGAGTTGAAAGGTCAACGGTATAACTGGACTAATAGAGAATAAATAGATTAAGAAAATTAATAATAATAATGTTAATAACAAAACTAGTTATGAATATTGAATTGATTATATATATCAGTTCAAAAATGAAGAAAAGCAACACACAGAGAAAGAGACACACTTACAAACTCAAATTTTCGGATGATCCGCCTTCAGGAGAGATAAGAGAGGGAAAACCCACTTTTAATGTCTCTAGGTTTCTTTTTGTATATTGAACTATATCTGTCTGTTTCGGATCATTGTCCGTTTTTCCATCGAAAAAGTATATATAATATCAATCGGAACAACGAGCCTAACAGGACACAATACGAGTTCAACATCGAAGAAGAGAAACACACAGAGTAAGGAAACACACCTACAAAGTTAATTATTCGGACAATCTGTCATCAGGAGCAAAGAGAGAGGGAGACCAAGCCGTTAGGCGTAACGTGCTTGGTCTCCATCTCTCTTTTCTTCTGAAGATGGTTTGCACGAAAATTTGAGTTTGTAGGTGTGTTTCTATTCTTTGATATATATTATATATATATATATATATATATATATATTTGGTAGACTAATTTTCGAGTTGCCAGTTCCTTTTAGGAAGATAATAAGGCAAATAGAGTATCTCTATAAGGAAATTGTCAATGCAGAAGCCACAGTGATTTTTAATAATTAACTGAAAAATTCCTTTATCGTAGTTGCTATCCAGGAATGTTGGAAAGGGATAGTCAATACAGTAGGTTTAGCAACCATCATGAGGACAGTAGATAACAATGTAAATCATACTAACAACTCTGTTGTACTAACAATACTAATGGTATTTTATGTCTTTTATATAAATACATCACATTTGCTTATATTTGTACAAAATCTGATAGCTAAGTGTTATATTAATAACGAAAACAGGAACCTTGGAAATCATGATAAAACAAAACCATAGAAAAAGTTTATAAAAATGATGGTTGCTGTACAGTTACACTTCCTATGGGAACAAGTGACCAAACCTGTTTTTGTCGCCAACCTACCAGCCTGTACAAAGCACACCTTTAAAACACCAAGGCCGATGGGAATATGGAGCAGCCTCGTGAAATGTAATGAAATTCGAGATGAATTAACTGCATCCTGTCTTCTTGACAAAATATTAAACGTTTCGTGTGCTTCACTTCTTTGGGTTATCAGCAACCAATTAATTTGTTAATGAGTTTTACCTAAATCCAATCTCTGCAGCCTAATTTCTTTCCCTCTTACTCTCTCTCTACACATATCTATCTCCCACTATTGTTTCCTTTTTCTCACTCTGCGTGTATGTAAATTCGTAATTATTATTAACAATGGGCGGCAGAACTATAATAAATCATTCTTAAAGTTTCCAATCTTACAGATAGATATACATATAGTCCGTAATAATGTAAACATAGAAAAGAATGAATCTATTCAAACAATTAATTTGTCCCTCCTCATCTCTCTCCCTTCACCTTCACCTTTCTCATATCTCTCACACTCTCTCTTTCCCCCTTTATCATATCTCTCCCTCACTCTCTCCTTCCCCCTTTATCATACCTCTCTCACTCTCTTCAATGCACCTGTATCATATCTCTCACTCTCTCCCTTTCTCTCTTACCCTTTCCGTAAATCATATATCCCTCACTCTCTCTCTCTCTCTCTAACCTTCTATAATATCTCCCTCACTCTCTCCCTTCCCTCTTTATGATATCTCTCGCAATTTCTCCCTTTCCCCTTTATCATATATCTGTCACTCTCTAAATCTATTTACTAACACATATTCCCCATCAAAGTCTCCAGGTTTACTTTATTCACATTAGTTGGACCAATAAACTATAAAGGCAGAAGATAGTAGTAAAAGGTTACCAGGAGGCAGAAGGAAGCGGCTGAGGGTATGAGTGGGGCGGGAGGGCAAGTTGGCTTTGGGCAGCGGCAGAGGCGGCTGCGAAGGACGGCCACGTCTCCTGGACCGACCAGCAACAGGCTTCCTGGGGTGCAGCGATCTCATCGAAGCTAGGCAGCCCTGCAACAGCAAACGCAGCGGAGTTAGACTAACACTCATTCAAACCATCGCACGCTTGAACAAAGGAGTCGTGTTTGGCTTTGCTTAACACGAAACAGCCCTCCGGAATATCTTTAAATAAATCATACACTACTACTTATATATACACGTATGAGAAACAATATATGGGGGGAAGTTAGGTTAGGTTAGGCTGCAGTGGCAATCCCACGAGGAAATACACATAAGCCGAACATTGGTCCTTTGTTGTACGACACAATGAAGATTGACTCAACATTGGGAGTCCTAAATTTTTCCTAACTCATTTGTATTTAACGTAGGGATCATTAACTAGTACCAGACATAGGTACTAGTAGGTACTAGTACCAGACTAGGGATCATTAACTAGTACCAGTACAGGCTCGGCACCGACGGTTTAATGTCCTCTCCGTGGGATCAGGTTTATTCACTTCCAACGTGAATAAATCGAGGGCCAGAGTGGGTATTGAAAAACAGTTCTATCAGTCCAGAGGCAAGCACGTTGCCATTGGGCTAACCTGGCTTCTTTGAAAGAGGTCACTTGACTGAAACAGGAACATAAAAGAAATAATGGATATGTAGAAAGATAGTGGGCAAAGAGAATATGTATGATAGAAAGGTATAAGGAAGGGAAGAAGGAGAAGAGATAACAGCGGAGAGAAAATGTCGCATAGAGGAAATGAAAGATTCATCTTGAGAGAGAATGATGGATTGAGTAATACTGAGAGAAGTATATGTAGATAGATGGATAGTGACATACAGCGAGACAGAGTGATAAAGAGACAGCGTGATATAGAGTGAAGGAATAGGAAGGAAAGAGAAGAAGGGAGATTTTGTGAAAACAGAGAAATAAAGTACGAGAATGGAGAGTGAATACGAGATAGTGATGATGATGTACTGAGGGAAAGAGATGACTTTGAATATTCAAAGTTACCATTAAGAAAAACGAATATCAGGGAAAAGAAAAATATTGGATTGATTTACTCATTCAAAGTTCTACAAAGTATTTAAATTCACCTGTATTCAAGCATACGACTGGCAATACTCAAGGATACAATTGGTGTAACGTAAAACGTCAATGGTCCCGGATATACAAGATGGAGTAAGAGCAGAAGGAATTCTTAAAGGCCATGAATATTCAATGGCGTACTATTAGCTGGCTGGATGCCTGACAAGTTAATTTTACTTTCCCCCTGTTTGGATTTCTTAAGAGTTCAAAACTACATGAATTGAGGTTATTTTATCCGTAAATAGATATGATAAATGGCTGAAGCAATGAATGGACATTCCATTAAAGAGTGAATCATTTACTTCAAAATTACTTCTTTTATGGCAATAAACGATAGAAACAATAAACCATCACGCTATTATAATCTACCAACTAAACAATGCCAATTTGATTGTTTTTATTAGGGTTTCAGAGTCGGTGACAACCATTACCATCTGGTGCCAAGAATTTTTATGGCCTGGCCCCAGTATCAGGTTATTTAAAAAGTGTTTACTCTGACTGATCAACTGATAATGATTTATTATCTAGATGAATAAACAGATAATAACAAAAGTATAGTTAACTATATTTATAATACATCATTGTGCCAACCAAAAGAGGACATGGTGCTTGATATTTGTATGCTAATGTTTGAATATTGGTTAGCCACAAGTTATTGACAAATACCTCATTCGAGACAGTATTATATAGAAATACTAAATGGACTACCAAATGTGTAACATGTTGGGAACCCCTGATACGGTTTATTTTAACTTTATCTAAATAAAGAAAATTTTTTGATTCAAAGGTTTAACACTAATATAAACAGAGTAAATTGTAAGTTTTCTTCTAAAAAGCAATACATTTGAAAAAGACTTCTGAAAGACTCTGGAAAAATTAATTCAAAATATTATAAATAATTCATTTTTGTTTGTATGGTACACTATTTTTTTGATATGAATGATTATGTAATTTTTTAGAATTAATTTTCATCAATATAACTGCTTATATATTTTTATAAATCTATAACTGACAGTGATTATTATCCAAATTTCTAAGATAAATTCTTCCAATAAATTAGAAAAGGCAAACAAATCCAACAAGTGACTACGGATTGAACTTATCAGTTGTCATTTGTGTGCTGTATTGCCTCTGGAGACAGGTCAGGTTGCAGTGGTAGTCCCACATGGGAGCACACATAGGCCGAACATTGCACATTTGTGATACCACACAACGATTGATTCTACAGTGGGAGTCCTGAATTTTACCTAACTCAAGTGTATTTAGAGTAGGGATCCTTAACGAGTACCTGATATCCCCGGTCCTATCAGTTCAGAGGTAAGCACGTTAACCACTGAGCTAACCTGGCACCTAAATTTTGTCTAAAACAATTATTTTTAGAGTATGGATTTTTAACGAGTACCTGACATCGTACAGGCTCGGGACCGACGGTTTAACGTTCTTCTCCGATGGGTGACGTGTTCAGAGTTATTCACCTCCCGCATAAATAAATCAAGGTCCAGAGTGGGTATTGAACCCTGGATCTACCAATCCAGAGATGAGCACGTTGCCACTGGGCTAACTTGGCTCTTTGCCTCTGGAGTTACTCCAAAATTCATGAAATTTTTATCAGAGTCTGCTCACATTAGGAAAGTAATAAACACAATATTTTAAGTTCCTAAATTACCAAAATATCATAGAAAAATTATTACCTATTTTTGATATATAAAGAAACTTTCCCATGATGAAATACTGTAAAAAAAAATGAAAAGGTTCCGTACACTAAGGAACAGATATCTGTTAATTCTATTAAGATCTGTCAAAATAAATGACATATCGTAATCACAGAACATCTTTTTAAACACCATTCACTTAAATAGTGGCGAAAACTTTCCAAACATGGATTACACAGTTTTCAAAACGTGTAAATCTATTAAAATATCAAAACAGTTTTTTTTTTTAGTAACACTCTAATTTAACAACAGTAATATATCAAGGAAGTAGAAACATAAAAATGTTTGGGTGCAACTGATCTAAAGGTTAAGGATAAAATTGTTTATAAATAAACATAAAAGAAAGATAAACTGAAATCTGCAAAGAAATGGTCAACAACAAACAAAATGAATGTCTTTTGAAACTTGAAAAGCCTTGGTCATCTCTATGGAGGATTAAGAGTTTTTCCTATACAAAACACACTGGATTTATCTTTCAAGGCTTATTCAAGCTATATTTAACAGAAAAAACATTCCAAGTCCAAGGCTTGTTAAATGTACCGTTAATACATTCAGTTTTCTGTGATTCATATGAAATAACTTTAACTATTTATTGGAATAATTTTTTTTAATTTTATTTTTTTTTTAAAAAAAAAGTATAAAAAGTTGATTGACCTAGCAAATCATTGAGCCTTTGAGTCAGTGTTAAAATTATTTTCGATACATAAAGAACTTTTTTCAGCGAAATTCAAACATTAATAGACAATATCAATCAACAGCCAATAAGCAAGAGCATATTACAAAGTACAAATCTTATAGTAGTCGACAAAATAATAACTATTAAAGCTATTAGTTCATAATAACTTAAATTAACACGAAAGGCGTTTTCTTTAAAGAATGAACTTAAAAAATATTGAAGTATAATATTTGAGCGGCACATTTCAATAATGGCTTCAGTCAGTGTTTTTTTCAACATGGGGGTGTTTGATAAATGCTTGTATTAATTTTTAGTAGATACTTTTTTGTCCAATGGCCACCCTTGCAGTCACTTTACAGGGAAGCACCTGCTGATGGTGTCACCTATGCAGGAGTGTAGTTTTATTGATCTAACAGCAACAAGAGTATACAATATGGCTATATCCGTAGGGCCGATTCACAGCACATCACAATGAAAGGTGACAATATGTCATGTCCAGAGAAGGCAGCTTTTTAATATCGCTCGGGTACAGTACCATATCTACATCCGTGGTAGTCCCCATGCCCGCCAAAAGGACTAATTAGATTTAACTCGTTTGATTATTTACACTAATACATTGTGTTTTATTAAGGCATATACCAATACCGTTCAGTTTATGTCATGCCATGGCCACACCAGACAAACTCTATTTATCTCGTTATCACTCTCCCATGCTGGATAGCCCTTTTCCCTCCTGCCTACTCTTCCTCCAACAGCTAACACTTCCACTGTGTCTCTCTCTATCTCTCTCTCAGGCTCTCACCCCCTTTATGACAATATCACCTACAGCCAAATCCTTTCTCTCACTCCCGCTTAATCACTCTCTCTCACTCCTGACACTCCCTCTCGCTCTATCTCTCAATCACTCTCTTACTGGCTGTAATCCCTTTCTCACTTTCTGTCACTCCCCTACTTTAAACACTATCTTCTCTCTGTATATCTAACACTCACTCTTATTATCACTCTCTTTCTCTTTCTAACTCTCAATCACTCTCCTAACACCATTATCTTTCAATTAATCCCCCAGTCCCTCGCTCTCTCAATCACTCTTCCACTCTTGTCACTCCCTTTCTCTCTCTATCTCCAATGATCACTCTCATCTCTCTCTCTCTTTCTCTTCCCATCACTCTTCTCCTCCTGGCATCCCTTTCTCTCTCTATCTCTAATTGTCACTCCTATCTTCTTTGTCTCTCTAAATTACTCTTCCTCTCTTGGTACCCCCTTTCTCTACTTATCTCTAATGATCACTCTCATCTCTCTCTCTCTCTCTCTCTCTCTCCATCACTCTTCTACTCTTGGCACTCTCTTTCTCTCTCTATCTCTAATGTCACTCTTATCCTCTCTCTTACTCTCAATCACTCTTCCACTCTTGGCACTCTCTTTCTCTTTCTATGTCTAATGTCACTCTTATTCTCCCTCTCAATCACTCTTCCACTCTTGGCAATCTCTTTCTCTTTCTATCTCTAATGTCACTCTTATTCTCCCTCTCAATCACTCTTCCACTCTTGGTACTCTCTTTCTCTCTATATCCCTAATGATCACTCTCATCTCTCTCTCAAGCACTCTTGACACTCTCTTTCTCTCTTTAACCCTAATGATCACTTTCATCTCTCTCTCTCAATCACTCTTCCACTCTTGGCACTCTCTTTCTCTCTCTATCTCTAAGGTCACTCTTATTCTCCCTCTCAATCACTCTTCCACTCTTGGTACTCCCTTCCTCTTTCTATCTCTAATGATCACTCTCATTATCTGTCTTTCTCTCTCTCTCTACTTCAACCCTCTCTCTGTCTATACCCCCTTTATCTCAAAGCTTCCCTCTTTCTCAACCGGTATCTTTATTTACTTTTTTACTTAATGGTTCTCCATGTGTTGTTCTATGACTCAATCTCTCTCTCTTTATCATCTCAGGTAAATATAATATCTCATATGACCTTAGATATATATAGCCAGCTAGAAGGAAAGTCTGAGGACAAGGTAGACAGAAGCACAGAAATATTTTATCTTCTTAAAGAGTTAATGACCTCCTGCCGACTCATGAGTTATCACATGAACGTGATCACGTACAGTACAATGCCAACTTCCTCGCGAATTACCAAATATACCTTTGCCCCCCAATTATCATTTAATTTATAGTTTAGTTATAATGTGCACTTACATCCCTTCAAAAAGTGACTGATCTGAAAAAAAAAATTATTTAATGATGGAGTCCTATAAACTTTTAAAATGTTATCTACTGAAATAAAGAAGTAGTAACGAAAAAAATGCATACAAAAACAGTTACCGATAACAATTGTGACATCAATCAAAATAGCAATTTATAAATATGTTTAACCTTTGCACATTAATCTGTTGACAAGATAAGAGTTTCCGTAGTTATTTCATTTTCTCAATATTATGATTGCAACGTGCAACCTTGAGGGTTAGACAGCGCATGTTTTTCAAAACGAGCCCGCTAATGATGACTCAAGCTATTCTTACCAGAGAGTAAAAAGCGGATGTCAACCTGGAGATCCGCCCTACATGCTCTCTCGCAGCCTACGAAATCTCAAAGAAATCGAAAAAAAAAAGTTATTTTCTCCTTCAATTAAATTCTTAGAATGAAGTAATTTCCCAATAAAAACTATCTGTTTCCAAATGAGTCGTATGTAACTTATATATATTTTTTTGTTTCATGTTACTGTAATGAATTTCTTTATTGATGAAACACTAAAGATGGCTACAGATAAGACGAAACGTTAGCTTAAAGGTGTTTTACAGTTTGATGCTACACTAAACCTCATATAAATTATAATACAATGAAAAATATGAATCATTCGAATTCTGAATTATTTAAGCAAGTTTTAAGAGGAGTTAACTAATTTTGAAAAAAAAGTGACCTTTTTATACCATTATTGCTAAATCCCAGTGTTGTTTTAGAAAAATTTGTTGTCAGACAACAAAAGGCCATTTACATAACATAGCATTACTACTGATTGAGGATTGTTTAGTAACAGTTGCCCTTGATAAAAATAACTCACATAGCGTTTTGTTGAATCGACTGTTGTCCAAAATTATATTGGACAACAGCCCAAATCGTTGTTATCTTAAACAATGCTTTACGACTGACTGGTTAAACGAGAGGAAAAAGACACCTTAGAGGAGATTTAGGTCGTGACCTACTTTATTTACAGATGAGTTACTACTGGACACTATAGTTTCCAACAGTAATAATTAAGTTAGCAATATTTTATACATATATATATATATATATATATATATATATACCATGATAAACGAAAAACGGTCCGGCAGGACAGATAACAATTAAAATAAGCAGTGACACATAAACTGAAACACAACAAAGACTCACTTTCCAATATTTCGACCGTAATGGCGGTCGAAATATTGAAAAGTGAGTCTTTGTTGTGTTTCAGTTTATGTGTCACTGCTTATTTTAATTGTTATATATATATATATATATATATATTTACTTTTTTGATGAAAATACGATCCGAAACGGACAAATACAGTTCAATGTACATAAAGAAACGTAGAGAAATTAAAAACACACACTTACAGTCTCTAATTTTCGGTTGAACCGTCTTCAGGAGAGATAAGAAAGGGAAACCAAACGCACTGGTACAGAGACGGTTGGAAGCGCACTGGTACAGAGACGGTTGGAGACCCAACCGTCTCTGTACCAGTGCGCTTGGTTTCCCTTTCTTATCTCTCCGGAAGACGGTTCAACCGAAAATTAGAGACTGTAAGTGTGTGTTTTTAATTTCTCTAAGTTTCTTTATGTACATTGAACTGTGTATATATAATAACCTAATATAGAGTTAATATTGATAAATGAAGAACTCGTATACCACTATTACTGAACTAATCAAAATTGGTAATGTCAATAATTATATCCCGTTTTAAAAAACTACCCGAAACCAAAAGTGTTGCTATACCACACCTGAAACTATAAGTCTGCTCATTGAAGATTTCATCAAGAAGTGTAAAACTATATTGAAACCAAAAGTTAAGTTCAAATCAAAAGCTCTCTATATTTTGCTACCTCTTATGTTTAACAATCTCTTTAAGGATGACTAGATAAACGAGTAGAAATAGACAGCTTGTCAGAGCGTTAAATTTAAAAATTATCGGTATCTATCCCCACTCGATGACAAACATATGTTCAGTAAATACGTAAATAGGACAGTACTATCAGCAATAGTAAGGTGAAATGTATATTTATGCAAACAGATCAAAATGTTATGCATTTTATATATAAAATTCACTGATCTTAACACATTCCTTTTTTTGAGGAGGGGGAGAGGGAACAAATTTATAGTTTCGTTAATTTCTTCAGATGGATTTTGATCAACACTTTTAAAATAATGCAAAAAAATTCAAAATTATTTTCTATTTTTTTTTTCATAGCATACTAATTAAAGTAGATGCCACGCCCAAAGATGAAATATTGTATATTTAATACAAAAATTTAAAAAAAAATTTTTAAAAATTTAATGCAAAAAAAAAGAAAGAAAAAATTAAATTAACAAAATGTACTATAATAAATAACCTTTTTTCTGTTTGAGGAATTTCACAAAAAAAACCCTATACAGTTCATTCAAATATAAGGAGCTATTTTTTTTTTTTTTTGATTTTAATTATAACTTTTTCAACAGTGTTATTAATATAGTATTCAGAAACTTTTTGAAAGAATCAAAAGTCAAAATTTTTATATATTTCTTTTATTAAATATTCTAACAACTTTTCTTCTTAGTTACAAAGAAAAAGAAGAGAAGTGCATTAATTATAGTGTATTTTTATCGAGTCGATAACACCTTGTGTTATCATACCAAAATACAAATACAAAATACATATAATACAAAATACAGCATTTTGAATTAATGTTGAAAACGCTATAACCGAAAAAGGAATCTACATAGTTCAATCTTTAGAAAAGAGAAAAAGTTGCTCATTTTTGGTGCACTTTGTCTAGTTTTGCAATTTTTACTTTACTATAAGTAAAATATACTGAAAGTGAAAAAATTCTATTTGACAGAATTACATGTTTTGAATCCCTAAAAGGCGTTTTATTTTATTAGCTAATATTGTTTTGTGCAAAAATATTGTAATTATTCTTTTAAAATTACTCATTTAATTTATTTGTATACTTTTATTTCTAAGTTGGTATTACTGTAAAAATATAGTTTGTTTTTATCTATCACTATATGCTATTAGGATACTCTTAAATAATGTGTTTAGGAGAAAAGAAATGTAATTTAATTTTATTTTATGTGTAGGCCATTGTATAAAGAAAGGCTTAACTGCTATTATATTATCTATTGGCAACACGAACGTATAATCAAAAAGAAAACGAAATCGTTCAGTTTTCAGGTATGAGCAGAAGCTTTTTATTGTGAACGATGTTTTTTTTTATATTAAGCAATAACTAAACTATAACGAATTGACATGCACATGTTATAGGCCGATTGAAGGTAATCTCAGTTTATGACCATTAACATATATTTTTATTATTGCGTAGTTCGTGATTTATTAAATCGTTATACTTTTGATTATTGCTATTTTTATATTTACTATTTTTTTAAATGATCACAACAAAACTAAGTATGACCTGTATCATACCAAGTTATTAATACATCAGATACAACTTGAATTTTAAACACACATCATATCAGAATATTAATAAATTAAATGAACTTTTGCGAACAATAAATACACATTCCGTTCACTGAATGCTGCTAAGGAGCAGTTAAAATCGTGACCAGAATATATAATTATGACAACAAAGTGATCCCCTCGAGAGTTTATTCTTTCCTAGTATTTATATTATAATACCAGCAGCTCACTCTGTATTCACAGCGGTGAACAAAATATTACTTGACAGGTTGTTTAATTTTATGTTTAAAATACCGGTATACTTGTTTCAGTTTCCACACTAATAGATAAATTCACTTTTATCATAGAAGCCACATAATATTATCGGGTTGTATGTATGAATATAGTACAGAATAATTGCCTTTAATTAAAAGAAGTTCTTAATATATTCTAGTTCAAATCAGACTTTAAAACGAATACAAAATTCCTCACACTTTTCGCAGTTCACAGAGGGAGGTAATATATTTGATTATCATCGAGAAGCATTGGTTCTAAAATAATATGAAGGTAGCATGTTTCTAATTTCAAGATTCACAAAACTGTAAACTCGAAGTCAAATTGTAATGTCAAACTCGTAGAGGCGAGTGGCACAACCGTGATGATGAATAGTCAAAGAAAACTGTATTGCGAATGGTAAACTCGTGGAACGAGTCACTGGTCCAATATCTTGTTGGTTATCCACGAAATAGCAAATGTTGAGGATCTAGATCCCCTCTTACTCCCATTTGTCTTTGCCTAGTCGTGACAGGGGCTTAACTTTAATATAAGACGTGTTTGATTCCTTTGTGAAGTTAAGAATCAAAACGCTCAACTTGTACATTACTTGTTAAGACTGTGCATCGTTTCATTCCCTTATTACGAAGGTCATGTGAAGTTGTTACTTGTATTAAGACTAGATCTATTCAATCGAACGCAAGCATGGCAGTATATCTGTCCCTATCATTCTTATGTGGCTAGCTCCTATGTGTTTTCTAAACTTTTCTCACTGCTTGGCAGCTTTAGCCAATTTTGTTATGGTATGTTTCAGGAGTTGGTTCCCACGGATAGAAAGTCTACTCGATCAGGTACTGGTTTCGGTACCATCTATATCAACCCTTTTCTCTTTCAACGTCATCTTTTTAAGACTTTTCCGCCTTTCAATAGGAAAGGGAAGCTTTTGTTGCCTATCAGGCCTGTGTTTTGGTTCAAATTTGCCTGACTTATATTGGTTAATATTTCTTCCGTTTCTCTTACGCTGTTTCAATCGTGTTTGTCACCTCCCAATTCTTCTGTTTTGTTCTGTCACTTTCAATTCTCTGTTACTCTTCTAATCACGTTTTCATTTTTCTTTTGTAATCCTTTTTGATCTCTTTTATCAAGTGATTATCAGTCTTTTAAAGACTACAAGACGTTTTGTTTAGAGTTCTTGTTTATGTCGGTCATGAAAACCCGCGATGGGAACTATCTAGAATTCCTTGTTAGTGGGGAAGTGGTTAGTCCCTTGTGATGTAGTGAAAGGTCTTCACGTTAAAAACATCAACCTATTCTGACTAAGAAAACTGAACAAATCAAAACAAATAAAAATAGTAAATATAGTGGCAAAACCGAGATGGAGTGCTGAAGCACTAAGTGACAAATAACCACGGTGGATATAAAACAGCAATGGTAATTGGAGCAGCCATGGTGATCAAATGGCAAATAGTGTGCTGAATATAATAACCGTAATGGTGAGTGTTAAAACCGAGGGGGCAGGAGCAAAACCATGGTGTCAGAGGTATACTAAAGCCCCCAAGTGATCTTCATGTTGGCTAACGTCTATACCATGTTGAATACACCGGTTCTCGTACGATCTACTACGCATGAGAAATGTTAATGTTTTTGTTTTTCTCTTGTTTTCCTTTTCATGAAAGTCTAAAATAACGGGAGTTTATTTTCCAGTTTCTGGTATAACACTAAAAGTTAGAAGTTAAAAATATTTTTTAGTTTTATAGGACATTTTGCTTTCCTTTTATTATTGTTATAAGGTTTTTATTTTTTGTGATGTAGGGTTGTGCAAGCTCGCGTGGTCCACCTCGGGCGTATCTCTCGGAGGCTATGTTTGCCCGATCCTAGGCTACAGCATGTTGCTCCTGAGATGCGGCGAAAGAGCTTTCACGTAAAAAAGGCATCAGTCTGTTTTGATGTTATGATCTGCGATATGGATGTATAAGCTGGGAGCGCGATATAATACCAAAACAGGTATATCAAAGATTTCGATCTGTTGTGCTTTACTCATGGAATGACCGAAAGGTTGAGAGACATGATGATAAATCAAAAAAGTTATACCAAAGCTGACAAAGGAGCAGCAGAGACCCGACCCTATATTTCTGTCATCCAGCAAACAATATTATAAATTTTTTAGCAATTAGTTTCTATGTGGTTGAAAATGTAATTACTCATCTTGGCAAAACAAAGAATAAAGTCTCGACTGTTCTTTTTCAGGTTCACATGAGGTAGAGAAGAATGGGAGGGGATTTATAACGAGAGAAAAAACGTTCATTTCGTCCTTTATCACCTTGCTTTATCATCTCGTGTATCTAAAAAAACAATACTATATCCCCAAAATACTTTCTATTCATAAAAGCTCTTTTAGGTAGAAACTTTTGCCGGTACTTTTCTAATATTACTACAACAGTTACTGTCAAGCCAAACACTTTTTGATAAGGAAAACATTTATATCAATCAAATTCTATAAGGATAATCTTACAAATATAAGTAATAAAACCTTTGTATTATTAAAATTGATAACAATCCAATGCTCATAGTTACAGGTTTCCACCTTTAGTGCTAAGGAGTAGTCAGTGTGACTCACTGATATTTGGCACACTTTATCGGCTTGATTCTATATAAGGAGTCTTACATCACTCAAGTTTGTTAGAGTAGAAGTACCTGACATCACATAAGCTCGTTAGCGACGCTGTACGTCCTCTCTAAGAGACAAGAGTGCACACGATTTTCCCTCTCCCACATGACAAACGCAGGGTCACGGCCAAGATTTAAACCTCAAATCTTTTTCAAAACACGTTAGTTTTTAATATTATGCCTGACTTCAATTTCAAGTTATTCAAGTTGTTAAAACTATTTCATAATAAATACTGAACCACATTCATTAAAAAAATATTCTATTTAATATTAATCACTCCTTGTGTTTAATAATTTAAATTTATTTTAATAACTTTACCAAAACCCGAGGATAAATTAAACTGATATTGAAGTTGTAAACTGAATGCAGTCAAGTTTGGTCTAGGGCTACTGTGTTTGCCATTATCAACATTTGAAGTTGAATCTTTGTTATTACTTTAAACTGTTTGTGTCTCTGAGAGGACAGACTGCCGTCATTCTTGATCCTGTATGGTGTCAGGGTATTCGTTAAAGGTACCGCAGCTTAGGTTAGGTCAGGTTGTAGTAGCCGTAATAGGAGAGAACACACAAAGGCCAAAGTTGGCTTTTTATGATAACACACAATGAACATTCTACATTGGGAGTTCTAAATTTTGCCTAACTCAAGTGCATTTAGAGTAGGACCTTTAACGACAACATAGCACAGGCTCGATGAGGGACGACGAGATCAGATTTTATTTTCACCTCTCACGTAAATATATCGAAAGCCAGAGCAGTATCGAACCGTGGATCTAATAGTCCAGAGGCGAACACGTAAGCCACTGGACTACCCTGGCTCCCTAAAGATGCCTTACAAATCACTTAAGCAAAAAAAAAGTAAGGGAACTCCAGTAGTAGAATAAAATATCCCTATTTAGCTAAAATAAAAATTTACAACTTTCCAACCCTGAAGACAAAATCCAATAAATGTGGTCATCGAAAACGACAACAGATTTTCATAACACCCTTAGAACAGAATCTTAACAAAGACATTATACGAAACAAATTGTACAATTGATTTTCTTGTAGAATCATTAGATAAAATTCATTAAAAAATATATATAAATGTCAGAAACTATCAAGTTTCATAATTTAGCTTTCAATTAATAACAGAGGTTTCAATTTACAACACAACATTCGTAACAGAGTTTTCATAAGAGAGCTTTCAATTTACAACACAACATTCGTAACAGAGTTTTCATAACAGAGCTTTCAATTTATCTACTGACACTTATAATTCCCAATTTTCGTGGGAGTAAACTCGGCTATCCAGTGGCTACTGCTACTTATACTCTTCATTCGCCAATAACAGGGGCCATGTATCAAATTTTTATAAATAATATATTAACACGTCAGTCACACAACATCTAGTTAACAACAGGCAAGGGTTAAGGGATTCGAACCCACGGAGTGACTTTACCGATAATCCACTTGTTTACAGCTAAATTATTAAGAATTCACTAATTTTTACAATAGGTTAATTGCGTGGTTATTTAACATAAAAATATTAAATTAGCCAATCTTCATATAATCCGAAATATTTTAGATTGAATTTTCATTGACAGAAATACGAAGAAAAAAAAAATGTATAAAACACAAGCACTAACATGGAAGAATTTCATTAAGGTCAGAAGGCAATCGTTCTCATTACATCAGTATCGCCTCCTTATCGTGATCTATCTGAACGCACTAATTGCCTTCTCGCAATGGAGAACAAAGTCCAGGTTTTCTTTATCAAAAGAAGATGGTTCCTGGTTAGGGCAACCTTAATGATCAAACGCCTTGACTCCAATGTTACGGATAATTTTTTTTTTTTTTTTGGTACCATCTACTAAGGATGTTAAGGACACATGGGAGTTCTGAAATCTGTAATACTCCAGGTCATTATACTAGGTAGATTTAAGGAGTACCAGATATCTTGAGAGACTAGAGAACTAATGGCTTAAAGATCGCCTTAGCTCCACCTTTCACTGACAAAGAGGGTGGTTTCCCACCGTTTTGTGTGGAAAATATTTGATGTTTTTCTGCATTCCAAAAAGCTTTAGTAAGTTGAAATTTATATTTCTAGTTTTTGTACTAGATTTAGCCTATCTATTATAATGCCGCTACTCTATTAGGATTCTAATCCAATATTTCATATGAAATATTAAGAACTAATGTTTAACTGCTATTTTGATCCATAAACTTTTCATTATAATTTAATTTAGTTTTTTACTCTATATTTGTGAAGCATTTTTACACAATTGTCAGGTGACTAATTTCCTCCACTTCGATGGGATAAGGTTGGAAAGGATGATTTTTTTTTAAACGCTAAATAACTAAACGCTACTTCCACTTCATTCTGACACGAGTAAATATTTTTATGGGGGTAATAACGAGAGGAATTTATCACAAGAGCCTTCAGAAATACTCAGAAGACATATAAAAATTAATGATTTTGTTCATACAATTCTTGGAAACAATTACTAACTAGTTCAGGCAATTATCCACTATATGCCGACGAAGGTCAATATAAAGAGGTGATTTCTGTCTGTTCTTAATATTTAAGTTGATATTATTTTTTTCACTTTTGAAAAAGGCATTAAAAAAATTCAACGCATGACAGCTCTTTGCAATAAAGAACGGTTGGCAATCCTAATGTTATAACTCTCTGTACAGTCCATCAGGTAACCGTTTAATCGTTACAGTTTAATAAACCTCTAAGTACTACTAGACATTAATTACTATGAAGGAATGTATTAATGATATATATACACTTCTAAAGTTACAATGGAGAACAAATGAGAAATCTCATGCAATCTCGTATCAATTCTAATTATTAAATGCAAGAAATAAAACATATTAAATAGTATTTTATTTTAGTACAGTTTCTATTGTATAAAAAAAACAAGATTTGTAAATATGGATCCAGAACCATAATTTTTTTTAACATAGAAGGAAGAAATTGAGAACGTAGAAAAATAATTAAGCATCAAGGATACAGAATAATAATCGACGGGTAAGAGTGAATCACCTAATTTGAATACTCGTTCGAAGTTGACTCACGTTTACTCAGGCTAAACTGCACCCAATGAAAAAACCAAAGCAATTTAGCAATACTTCGTGTAATTCAAGTAATTTACATAATAGTCATAATTTTCCAGGGATACAAAGAGATGACAGTTATCTTAATTTAAAAATGATGAATATAGCTTGAACTACTTTTAGATGAACAGTTTTAGTTACTGTATTGTGAAAATTTCATGCACTCTATTTCGTTCATTTGCAGTAAAAAATATAACAGTGGTTTTGTAGAAATATAGTTGTATCGCTAAACTACGTGCACTACAATTGTAGAAGAGTATGATTATTTTCATGGCATCCTTACATAGAACTTTTCGAGACATTCTACTAAAAGAAATTAATTTTAAAAAATTAAATAATTATGAATCAATTAATTTCGTTTGTACTTCATCACACTTAAAATTTACGTTCTGAAATAATGAACTAACATGACATAATTAGTTCAGTACAAATAACTGAAATGTATAACTATGTATAACAGAAATAAATGGGTTACCTTTTTACTAGTAGACAGACTAAATTCAAATATGACATAGTTTGATTTGTACTAGAAAGAATAAGCAAAGCTAATATTTGATGTTAAACTAAATATTTAATATCACCCATGTATTTTTATGCCCTTCTTTCGAGCAACTCAAATTGGATATTGATAACCTGTACTAATATTACAATAGACAAAGGAAGGTAATCACACTGTTAGGTTGCACTTGATTAAGTGAACCATGACCTGAGTGCTATTATTAATTCTAAATTCATTAAAATTACTTTTACAAGAAAAAGAGAGGCATGCAAAATAATTTTATTGATAATCAATGAAACATAGACACTTTCTGATTAATGATAAATTATAAAAGCATAACTGTAAAAATAAACCAAATGAATAAAACATTTATTTAAAAGAGGTGGATGAGCCACAATGGTTGCTTATGTAACAGTTATTAATTCAGGAATATTACTTCAAAGATTAATTAATTGAAGCATTAAAATGGGGTGAATTCATTAACTTTAGTTCAGGAAAAAAGTTAAATGTCATTTATATATGAATACGCGGCGGCTATTTCGCATTATCAACCTGCAAGATCTCTATTTTCATATTTATTTGTTGGTTGTTTTTGATTTTACACAGTCAAAACATTTCAGAATATTTCTGCAATGTTTATGTTAGAAAAGCAGGTTTGGAGTATGTTTAAAAAAAAAGTAGGATTCACAATGGACGGTAAAACCAAGAGAGCAGGTAGCGAATGGAAATTTCCAGGATCAATATGTCAAAGCAAAACCAGCTGTTCTAAGGGGGCTCGTCCCATTCCAGGTATACTACAGTGGAGGGGATTAAACGCCAAACAGTAATTGCAATTTTCTATTCATATATCTAACCGGTCCAAATATAACATTCTTTATCAAACCTGCCATAAGAAATATATAACAAATTAAATAATAAATCCATGCATAAACTAAAGTAAACAATAAATTATCAGGAATAACACTTGCTTTTCAGAACAATCTACACAATGTTATTGCTTCACACATTAAACGGTGAAAGTTTGTCATGAGAACACCTACCTATTCAACTTCCTTTTAATAAACTTAAAAAAAAAAACCTTGAAGAAATTATTTATTAAATACTCACATGATTATACAGATTATTTCTGTTTTATGTTTAAAGTAGCAGCAGATCAGCTAATCTTGTCGTTGTTAATAAAATTGGCAAACACTTTTCAAAAGACACAAAATTTCTTTCTTTTTTTTTTGTTTTCGTTTTCTTTTTGCAACCAGCAGTTATTCCATCCTTTCAAATAGTTTAATAAACTTATCTTGTTTTTTATTTTTTAATTGAATGGTTGCACAAATACTTTTATTTTGTTAATTGAATTCGAGTTTGATGACGTGTCACTTGGACAAACAATAACTTTGAATGTATGTTTCCGACTGACAGGGCAGGGCAGCTTCGTCATGGAGTAGGGGAGATCAGCTGAGAGAATAAATGACCAATCAGCTGTTTTATTCCCTTCGCGAGTTTAAACTTAACCGCCTTTTGTAAAAGCATTACAAACTACAAGGTCAAAATACCACAAACAAAACAAAATTGTGTATATCTATAGATAAGTTTCCTGTATTAGCTAACTAATGATATCCCCATTAAAATTGAAAATGAAACTGAAGTAAGTTAAAAAGAACTAACAATTAACCGATGTGAAATCCATCAAACATATCTCTGCCAGAAATATGATATTTCTGTAAATCTAAACCCTTTTATTACTAATGATTAATATCAGTTCAAGTTTCCTTTCATAAAATTTACTAAACAAAAATTTTAGTTTTTCCTTAGGTATTAATTGTGGATTACAAGTATAAATACTGAAGATAGCACAATCGACAAAATGATAGAAACCATCAAAATAAGATCTAGATGCGATACAAACGCCTGTAAAAATTAATCTTACTATAGTGAGATATTCATATCAAAGCATATTCATAAAAAAAATCACTCATTTATTTGTTTTTATTTTTTTTTTTAATATTCTTCATAATTAATTACGAGAAGTCCCCAATTAGAATGTAAAATTGATTCCATGCAGTAATATTCATAAAGTTATATGTTGCACTCAAAGTTTAAAATTTGTCCACAAATGCCGTTTCAACAACCATGATAACCAAACATCTCTAGAACACAATCCTGGCCCTCACAACACTTGGCAAGTCACTGTAAATTTACTTTGTCATCAGCTTTACCAGATGGAAGTATGCCAATTCATGATTTTTTTTTCGGCTTGATGAATCTCAATATGTTATCTTAAATCGGTTTATGTATATTTACCAAACTAAATGGTTTTTTTGAAAATGAATAAGCTTACTGGAAAATATGGCAATTGAAATGAAATGTTTTTAATATATTTACTAAAAATTTGGAGTGGCCTACGACCAACGAATATATTGGCCTGCACTCAACTTTACTATAAGTAAACATAATATCATACTTCTTGGGTATATAATATATAATGTTCCATTTAGGGATCATATAAATCTCTAAATGGGAAATATTTATTAGTCTTTCATTTCTGGAGGAATTACAAATACTGATTGATCCACTTAACAATATATATGCCTATTTTGTATATCACACCACTGATGCATATAATATCATTAGTATAACTACAACTGTAATAAAATTTTTGAAAAGCGAATAGGCAGATTTCGTGTTACGAAATAATCTCTTACAGGAGAACTTGGATTTTGTTCCAATAGCCAGTGGATCTCTTACAAAGTTTTCCTGACCTCCTTCTATATTGAATATTGAAGACAAATTTTCCCATTTAAAACTTGAAAATATTTCTTTTTTTGTCTGAAAAATGTCAGAAATCTCTAAGAAAGATTGTCATTTTAAGATAATTTTTAATTTAAGATGTAGGATAATTACATTTATTATTCTTCAAAGAATGTTTTCAATTTTGAATTATGTTTTATAATTTTGGTCGTTTATAGAATTACTATACTGGGAATTTTATGACTTCCTAGTATTTAATAAAAATAACTTTTCTTTCAATTTGTCAAAAATCATATATTCCAATTCACTTTGTTCGAATGTTATCTTTTTCTTGCTTTCTGTACTGTGCTATAAGGTTGTTGTGATTGTATATTGAGCAAAAATATATTAGCAATTAGCCAGTTTTACATACTCAAATCAAAGTCAAATCCGGCTATTCAGTTTTTTTAAGCTATTATAAAAATAATAGATATGAACTACTAGACTAGAACAGTGAAAAAACTGGATATTTGTTAACATAATTCCTCTCCCTTGAGGTAGAATCCATTCCTTGCACAGCAATATTACCCAAAGATACTATGATTCATAAACACAAATTAATTTACAACTGATATGAAGATTTGTTCAAGACAGCAATATATAGATTTATTAGAGCAATTTGTGAGATGAATCCATCATACCATGGAAAGCAACAGGAATTTATGTTCATTGGCAGTGATTTTTTACATGTAAAATTATTATTCCTCTTATATCTCATATAAGTCAATAAATTATTTAAATTTTTCCATTGTAAACATCAGTTTTATTTCAATGGATTCACCCACCCACACACACACACACACACAGACATCATCGAAAAAACTTCATAAAACGACTTCTGGGACCTCAAAACACGTAATTCTGTAAAAATCTCGAGATGGAATTTTTTCACGGTCTCTATACTTTATTTATAGATAAGTAAAAAAATAAATGGATAATTTGTGTAAATTTCCTTAAAATGAATATATTTACCAGATTTATGACTGTTTCCTTTAAAATATATAATAATAATATTTATAATTATAAAAATATTAAAAAGAAACTACAAAGACTTTGTAAAAAAACATACAAATATTTTAATAATAATATTTGGAGTGCTCTATAGAAGATATGCAACATTTATGGAAAATAAGTAACCACTAAAGCTTTCAGATTTGTCTAAATTAGTTATAGCTTTAAAATTAAATCATCCATCACCCAAATTAATAGCAACTACACTATACAGTTAATATTAAAGCTTCACTTTTAAATTATAATGCTACAAAAAATAAAAACAAAAAATAGGGATCAGGTTAGGCAAGTGGTTACGTGCTCACCTCAGGACTGTTAGATCTGGGGTTCAATTCCACTCTGGCCCTCGAATTATAAGTGAATAAATCTGAGCACGTCGGACCTCGAAGAAACCGTTGATCCACAGCCTGTATGGTGTCAAGTACTTGTTAGAGATCCCTATTCCAAATACACTTGAGTTAGGCGAAGTTGAACACTCCCAATGTAGTAGAATGATCATTGTGTGGTATCATAAAGGGCCAATGTTCGGACTGTGTTTGTTCCTTGTGGGACTATCACTGCAACCTTACCTATCCTATTACTAAAAAGAAATTACTCTATTTTGTATTTATTTCCATTTTTTTTTTATTTATAAATTCTTCACTAGCCAATATTTCTTAGAAGGTATAAAATTCATCTGACATAATATTCGTCGCAAAACGCAGAAATCTATAAAATATATTTGATATAATCAATATATTTTTTTTCTAAAAGAAATTCAATATTAATTTTAATTATTAGTTTAGTTGATTCCAGTTTCGCTTTTAACTGGTATTATCTATGTGTATTAAGTGAACCGGTGACCATAGTACTAGAAGCAGATACAATAGGACTATTTCTTTATTATTTTGTAAATGCTTGGTGTGAAGATGAAATTATTACTTGGATGCTGCGCATTATGAGATTATTCTTCCACATCCAATTAGTCAAGAGAGGTCAAGAAACTAGTCTCCTTTGTAGGTCATCGAGTCCAGAAATGACAACAATCAGGGGCTCAGACTGTACATAGTTATTTTTACCATGAGAGACACATTCAACATTTCATTATTTTAAGAACTACCTGGTGTACCAATTAAAAGAATTATTATTAAAAAAAAAACCTTATTCATCGCAAGAGAAAATTATAATAAGCAAATTTATTGACACAATTATTAATAATTTTTTATTAAAATATAAGCTATTTTAAAAAAATTACTTATTATGTAAAATGATAAACTGTATAAAAAATATTTTTTGTTTTATTTAAAAAACTTTGGAGTGTTATCTATTCTACTTCTCAATGAAAGGAGAATTCATTTTTTAAATTAAAATAATAGACTAATTGTAATAATAAAATATACTAATATTAAGCTTAGTATTATTACCTATTTCCTATTTACATATAAAACAAAACTCACTATTTAAAAGTTAAAAGGAATGGAATTGGCCTCTAACTGACTACACTATAAGTGAACCCAATATGGACAACTACGAATTATATCTAATTTGAATGGTATTAAACTAACAAATTAGTTTAATATTAAGATAATTATTAGTTGTTTTTAATTTAAAAAGGGGACTACGCCAAATTTAAAAACTATTCAATATTTTAGGCTCAACTTCCCATTAAGAAACTCAATACTCAATTATTACTTATATCTGATTTAAAAATATTAATTACCTTAGTACTAAGTTTATTGTCAATTATTTTTAATTTAAATAATAATTAATTATTTCAAATATGTTATTTTTTTGAAATATAAAATCTCTGGAGTGTTATTTATACTTGTATTCAATCTCACAGTAGTTATAACCACTTATAATAAGTTCTTGCTTTTAATAAATTATAAGAAACAATAAGAATGAATTAAATAATAATTTAATAAAAATAATAAATTATTTTTAAATTAAAAATTACTCTTTTATAAATTAAATATATTTATTCTAAATTAAAAAATAAGCAATTTTAAATTAAAAATTATTATAGATTATACTTTTTTTATTTTTAAAAAATTTTGGATGCTGCATAAGAATTAAATTTAATTTTTATATATTAATTATTTTAATTAGTACACAATGCTGCTCTTCAAAATGGTATAATTTAGAATGTATTTGTCATATTGGATCTTTTCAGTTTACAATATGAAACAAATGAGGATGCTGTAAGAGAAAAGTATGAATCAATTGTTAAGGAATACTTTATCAGATGAACTGATTTCAGTGGGTTGTTCCGTTAGTATATGTCCAGAGCTTGGTTGATTATAGCTAGTTTTTGTTGCTCTGGAGTGAGGTGTTGGCTGTATCTTGCTTGTTTGGCACCGATATACTGTATTTTAAACTTGATGTTTCTTAGAGCCTGACTTATCAGCATGCTGACATGCGGCCACCAGCCACTCCACTGTGGTTCTTCCTGAAACAAGAAAAATATTTTTTTTTTAAAAAAAAAGAATCGCAACACTGTAAAATTGAAATACACTATCCATTAAAATGATAAAAAAGATATCATACACTTCTTCTCATTAACACGAACTTATGATTTCTCTCTGAGAAGAAACAAGAATAAATAAAATATAAAAAACAACAGAAAAAAATCTGGAGTGGCCTACACTCAACTTTACTGTAAGTAAACTTAATATCAAACTTCTTCGGTATATAATATATAATGTCTCATTTAAGCATAATGTAAATGTCTAAATGGGAGATGTTTATTAGTCTTTCATTCCTGAGGTAGTACAGATAGCGACTTATCAATATGTAAGCTTATTTTTGTACATCACACAGCTGATGCAAATAATCTCATTAATAGAACTACAGAAGTAAAAAAAATTTTTGAAAAGCCAAAGTGAAAATTTTCTGATACGAAATAATCTCCTATAAGAGTCCTAAGAATGTCCTATAAAAGAACATGGTTTTTGTTCCAATAGCCAGTGGATCTCCTACATTGTTTATCTGACTTCCTTCAATATTGAATACTTAAGATAAGTTTTCCCATTTAAAACTTGAAAATATTCCTATCATGTCTGAAAAATGTTAGAAACATCTAAGAAAAAAATGTCATTTTAAGATAATTTTTAGTTTGTTTTTAAAAAATCACTTTTCTTTCCCTTTAATAAAAATCATAAAAATCCAATCAGCTCTGTTCCTGTGTTATCTTTTTCCTGCGTACTGTACTCTGGTATAAAGTTTCTGTAAATGTATACTGAGGATATATATATTTGTAATTAGCCAGTTTGTCATACAAACAAAACAAATACAAATCAAATCAAATTTAAAGCCGGCTTTCCAGTATAATTTAAAACTATTATAGCTGGTAACCAGGAATTTTTGAAAATAATAGTTATGTGCTATTAGACTAGAATAGTAAAAAACGGGATAATTGTCAACAACATATTGGGAAAGAATCCATTCCGCATATTTCAATATTACCTAAGGTAATATGATTTATAAACAAAAAAATGTACATCTGATACTAAGTTTTGTTCAGGAATGCACATATAGATTGATTAGAGCATTTTGATAGACAAAACTATCATAACATGGAAAGAATCAGAAATTATATATTTTATTGAAGTTGATTTTTTACATGTAAGTATTTTATTCTTTTACATCTTATATTAATTTCTTAAATTATTTAAAAACTTTTCATTAAACCTCTAAACATCAATTTTATTTCAGTGGATTCACTCAAAAAATGTCTAAGTCAATGTAATCAATGTAAATAAATAAAAAAAAATACAAGCATAGCAAGTAAACCACTAGTCCAGGATCAATGTTCAATTTTTATAGCTTTATTACTCTTTGCCGTAATTGAAATTGCATGAATTTGTTATAAATTGCTCATTTCCTGTTTTATTTTTTTTTTCAAAATGTCATGGTTTTTCAATGAGCTATAACTCATTAACGTAATATCATACTTCTTATGTATATAATATATAATGTTCCATTTTGGTATAATATAAATGTCTAAATGTTTATTAGTATTTCATTCCTGGAGGTAGTACAGATAGTGATTGATCCACTTATCAATATATATTCATATTTTTGTCTAACACACCACTGATGCATATAATATCATTAGTATAACTACAGCAGTAATAACATTTTTGAATATCGAAAGTGTAGATTTCGCGTTACGAAATAATCTCTCACAGGGGAACATGGATTTTGTTCAAATAGCCAGTGGATCTCTTACATAGTTCACCTGACCACCTTCAACATTGAATATTTATGACAACTTTTCAAATTTAAAACAAAAAAATACTTTTATTTTCTCTAAAAAACATCATAAACATCGAAGAAAAAATGTCGTTTTAAGGTAATTTATAATTAAAGATGTATGATCATTACATTTATTATTCTTCAAACAAAAGTTTTCAATTTTCAATTATGCTTTACATGTTTGGTCTTTTATAGAATTATTATACTGGGAAAGTTATGGCTTCTGGTATTTAATAAAATCATTTTCCATCCTCTTTGTCAAAAATCATATATACTAATTTTCTATAAGCGAGTGTTATCTTTTTCCTGCCTGCTGTACTCTGTTATAAGCTTGCTATGAATGTATGTTGAGAAAAAATATATTAGTAATTAGCCAGTTCACATACTCAAATCAAAGTCAAAGCCAGGTATTCAGTATAATTTAAAACTTTTATAGTTGGGAGTTTCTAATTTTTGAAAATAATAAATATGAACTATTAGACTAGAATAGTGAAAAAACTGAATATTTCTCAACGAACATAACTCCTTTCACTTGAGGAAAGAGTCCATTCTTCACATTTCAATATAATGCAAAGACAGTATAATTCATAAACAGAAACAATTTTTAATTGATATTAAGTTTTGTTCAAGGCTGCAATATATAGATTAAGTAAAGAATTTTGTGAGAAAAATTCATCACACCATGGAAGACAAAGGAAATTTATGTTTATTGCCGGTGATTTTTGACAATAAAAATATTATTCCTCCTATATCCCATATAAGTCAACAAATTATGTAAACTTTTCCATTATGGACATCAAATTATTTTACTGGATTCACTCAAAAAATGTCTAAGTCAATGTAAACAATGTAAATTGTTTTGATATAAATGTCAAAAATTCGACAAGTATAGCAGGTGATCCCTTAGTCTAGTATAAACAAACAGTTTTTATAGCTTTATTGCTCTTTGCTGTGATTGCACTACCATGACTTTTTTTATAAATTTTTAATAATTAATTATTATTAAGAGGAATAATTATTATACTTCTTGATAATACTGATTCATCCAAAATCTATCAGCCTGAGATATTTCACTTTCTGCTTTCTCATTAAACCATTAAATCTCTCTTTTCCAAATTTTGCAAATGACTTATCAAGCTTAAAATTATTTTTTTTTGTATTATTTTTATGTAAGATACTAGTATATGATAGTGTAATGTGATACATATGTATATGATAGGATATAAAAAGATTTCACATGAATACGTGAAATAACAATCAATGATCAAACCACAATAAGAAAATGGGAAAACAAGACTAAGATCTTTCAACCGTAACAAGCGGTCTTCATCTGAGTCAAAAACCCAACTGGAACTGGTCCAATTGGGTTTTTGACTCTGACGAAGACCGCTTGTTACGGTTGAAAGATCTTAGTCTTGTTTTCCCATTTTCTTATTGTGGTTTGATCATTGATGATAGGATATGGTATATAATATACCATTATTGCAGAAAAAACACAATTAAACACTTAATGGAAACAATGAAGCCGAATCCACAAGGAAAAAGAGGTGGTTAGAGGTGGTTAAATCACTTCAGTTACTTATTAATTTTTAATAAAAATTATAATTTATTTATTCTTTATGTAGGATGAAACTTTATTACTGAAATGTAATGATGTATCATATATATTTTAGTTTACGTGTAAATTTGGATATGGGCAAAGCATTTTATTCTTGGCAAATGCAGAGAGACCCCGAAATGAAAGGATGTGCTGTAAGGTAAGGACTTGAATATCCACAAAACAAAAGAAATAAATGCTCTGAGACCTTTCACTTTATGTCATCAGAGAGCAAACAAACTAAGAAAGGCCTGAGAGCATTTATTTCTTTTGTTCTTCTTTTTCCTTGTGGATTGGACTTCATAATATATCTTTATAAATAAAATAATGATTTTGTCTGTACATTGCTTAGAACTGACTCATTTCAACTTTTCTTTACGTTTCATACATTGGAGAAACCGAATCCACCCTTAGAAAAATTTCTGTCGGTTTGTCGGTTTGTCTGTTTGTCCGCAAAACTTTGTCACAGGTAAACTCAGCTACCATAAGACATATAAAGCTGAAACTTTTACAGTAGATTTGTGTAGGTCTAACTTAAAATATAGGCTATGAATTGATTGGAAATTCAACGTAGAAGTGAAGTTATGGACGTTTAACGCAAAAATGTTTGTCACAAGTAAACTCAGCCACCATAAGACATAGCGAGCTGAAACATTGACACTGGATTTGTGTGTGCCTAACTTAAAATATGGGCTCTAAATAGATTATTAATTCAGTACAGAAGCGAAGTTATGGGGCTTTTAGCTGTATTTTCCTAACTTCACAGACAAGTTTGTTTTGAAAATACACAGGTGTGGCAAGTAGGTATTGTTAGTTGATTTTAATTTCAGTTGAGCATATGAATATATTGCGTATTTGACATCATTGAAATGGTGTTTCACAGAGTTGAGGATGTACTATCTATTGAGAATAAATCTTTTGTAAACGAGCAATTCTCAGCCCTTAATATGAACAGGCATGAGAAATCAACAAACAAGTTCTTACGCTATATGAAACCGAGGAAAGAACTTACAAGTCAGTAAAGAAATTGGATTAGTGATGAAGAAGCAGTTCATTATCTAATTGAATTTCTTGACTCTGAATTTATTTCTCCTGGACTGCTTCCTCATGAGTAAAAACTTAAAGTAGGAGAACCAATCATGCTGCAATTTAGTAGCAGTAACAAATTTCATGTTACGAAACATGAGTGCCCCAAAACTGTGCAACGGGACACGACTCTGAGTTCGTGCTCTACACAGGTATGCCATAGAGGCGGACATAATGACTGGATGTGGTATTGGGGAGTCTGTGTGTATACCACACATACCATTGATTCCGAGCCACTGTCTGTTTACGTTGAAATGATTGCAAAGTCCGGTCAGAGTCTATTTCGCAATGACGTTAACTAAGTCGCAAAGGGAGACTTTATCTAACGCAGGAATTCAAGTTAGCGAAACCAAGTTTTTCTCACGTGATCAACTGTAGTTTACTTGCTCAATAGTCAGAGGTTTCAACTGATTGTTCTTCCATGAACCTGAAGGACAGACAGCTAATGTAGTGTATACAGAGGCATTTGTTTAACACTGTACTAATAATGGTGTTTTCTACTATTCTACAATTTCTAATTATAGAATTAGTATAATACTATAATTGATATTTTGGAATACCAAGTATAATAGAATTTTTGATTCCGTCAAAGACGGTTACATTTGCTAGTCATAAATATATAGGTTTTACACAATGTTGATACAAATAACTGAGGTTTATACTGTTAATTAAGGAAAGATATAACAGGCCAATTGTCACAGTTGCGTTGAATATACTTATTGCACTAGAACAGTCATGTTAAGTAATATAGGAAATGGTTAATATTTGAACGAGGGGACACCATGTGCCGCTTGCACTGGCTCAACCATAAGTAATTGCCACCCAATTATAACATAAACCTCATTGTATTAATATGGTAAAACCTATTAGTTTGGGCTTTAAATAGAAAAATAATTCATAAAAATTCAATAACTTAAAATGAATATGATTAAACATTTGTCTGTCATTAATTAAACATTTTAATGGTAATGTTTTTTACTTATTTTTTATCTCAAAAGACTTGCAGTAGTTTACAAAAAAAAGTAATACAAGTTTTCAAAATTATACTTCAAATCATTAGATTTACTACAATTTTTTATTCTAAGTTTTATTAACCACAATTTATCTGTAAACGCAAATTAAGAAATAGTAAAATATTAAAAAAATTTGTTTATTTAAAGATTGGGTTAATGAAAGAAAACTTTAACATTATAGAAGAGTATTACAATTGTGTAGATAGTTCAATATTTTGACGTAACAAGCAGCACCAGTCAAACACCATAAAAGGCTAATATTTAAATGATGTTGTGATGTTTTTATGATTTCATTTCATGAAATGTACTTTATTCTCCTAATTGAATGTATTTATTATTTATTATAAACAATAATTAAAACATTTGTTTAATGGGATTAAGAAAATCTAAACTAAGAAAAGGCTTGAGATAAGATTTAGCATACGCTGTTGGCAGCGCATGCTAAATTTGTGTCCTTCTTAGATCACATTAAATATTATTATAAAAATAAAATTTAACAGAATCAAAAAACCAATATACCGTTTAAAAGGAATTTAAAAAAATCTATAAACGAAAAAAAAATAATTGCAAATCACTTTTTAACTTTAATATTGATAAATTATCATCTAGGACAGAGTTTTTCAAACTTTTTTCCTTTTTGGTTTTAGTAACTTTCCCAAGAACCCTAGATTCTAATGATTTTATACAATCATAATATAAATATTTTCATATGCCTTTTTAAATAGTATATATGTTTAAAAACAATTAAAAAAGTAATATTACTGCAATGTGTATTTTTCGAATAAAAATTCAGAACTAAAAGATTTTAATTTTCATATTTTCTACAAGTGCATAACACATAATACATAATTACTAACAATTTAACACAGAGTTTTGTTTTGTAATCATTTTTGGCTTTATAGTTGAGAGTTTGATTCTCAAGTTAGCCCCAGCAATAAGTTTACTTCGATATTTGGTTTCTATGGCAGTTTAAAGCGAAAATCCAGTTTCACATAAGTAGGTAGTGGGAAATGGCACTAATGTGTGAAGTGCTACTTTTGCAATAGCAAGAAATTTGGGAATCAGATAGTTCCAAAAACTAACTAGTGATTCATTCTAAATATGAATAAAATTTGGACCACTTCTACTTGTGGGTATATTTAGGTATAAACATTATTTGGTTTAAAGATTCACAAGAAATATAGAATAAATCCATACCCACAAAAAATTTTTTAGAAAAATGTTTTTACTAAATGTATTTTGCGGAACCCCAGACGGTCCGTTAAGGACCCCTGGGTTCACGGAACCCACTTTGAGAACCTCTGATCTAGGACAATGCCATGTATTTAAGAAAATTTATTTTCACCGAAAAATTATAACATATATTACCGATTAGTGAGTGGTAAATTAGTCTTCTTTCTCAGAAGTTATTGAATTTGCTGAATACGTATTGTTATTTCAGACAACTATTATAATTCAGTGGTCAAATAACATTACTCTCTCATTTAGTTCTATTCTTAGATAACCACTTCTGCTATACCTACCCCTCCCCTCCCTTTACACTAAATTCCTGTTCAGAATATTGCAATTTGCTGATGTGCTATCTAAGGCAGTATTCACAAATAAAAAAACACAAAATTTGAGAATCTACAATATTTTGAAAAACGAATGCACTGTGGTTAAACACAAGAATATTTAGGTTAATCAGATAAATACTTTGTGCAGTCATATATTGCAAAGTACTGTTGTCCTCGTTACTGTTTTATTTGCATTGTTTTCGTGGAGTTGGTATCCTATAGTCTTCGTAATATTTAATCAACGATAGGATTTGTTTGATCCTCATAAAGAGATGCCTCTCACTGGGAGTGACACTCCGACTGGTTGACGATCACATTAGTAAGACTCCAGGTGTCTGATACCTCACAAAGTGACCTCGCAAAGTCCCCTATTCTCTAACCTCACAAAGTGAATTCCGTACATTCACCACCTCACAAAGTTAACAATCCAGGAGTCTACCTGACACA
This sequence comes from Hermatobates lingyangjiaoensis, assembly GCA_026182355.1. NCBI lineage: Eukaryota > Metazoa > Arthropoda > Insecta > Hemiptera > Hermatobatidae > Hermatobates > Hermatobates lingyangjiaoensis. The sequence continues at coordinate 2,131,810 of JAPFBL010000011.1, read as the reverse complement.
AAGTCAGCTCCACCTTCATACAGTGACACCCAAATGCCTGTAACTCACAGAGTGACACGCCGGGAGTCCACGAGAACCTCACAAAGTAAATTTTACTTTGTGAGGTTAGAGGATGGGGGACACTCGGAGTGTCACTTTGTGAGGTATCAGATACCTCGATTGTTACTTTGTGAGAAGGTGAATGCATGGAAAGTCACATTGTGAACTTGCACGTGTGTCAAGTTGTGGACTTTGTGGACTCCAGCAAGTCAAGTGTGTGTGAGATAGTGAGATCAAGCCCCTCTGTGCGTCACTCACAAAGTGAGACCCCGGTCGTCTGCTTCCTCGTAAAAGTGACATCTTGGGAGGGACATTTTCAAATGTGAATTCCCGTGAGTCCAACCCCTCACAAAATGATATCCCACTTGTCACCCACCCTCTTGACGATGTGAATGTCTGTACGTCTGAAAACTCAAAATGTGGCATCTCGGGCGTCCTCCTCCTTAACAATGTGACGCTCCAAGTGTCAGACTCCTTTGTATTTCTATGTTCCAACACTGATCCAAATGAATAATCATCGAGTTAAGGGCAACTATAAAATGATTTAAAACTATCAGAATAGTATATCATATCAATTCATTCAAATTCATGTAAAATAAAAATAAACGTGGGATTTTAAACTTGAATCACTCTTTCAGTAAGTGTGAATCACTCCATACAGCTATAACGGTGATACTAATGCAGTTTATATTTTAATGAGTCAATGCATTGATTTGGGGCTAGAGCCAAGAAATTGAAAAGTAAACACGAAATTCCTCTTGCTGGCAGATTATAACTTCTAACGACTTCAAAACATGTTTAAAAAAAGATGTGTGATACATTTTTCAGAAATAAATTCAATTAATTTCATTAACTGAATATATTTCAGGAACATAACTGTTTTTAAAATCCATCGAATAAATTCCAATCCGGTGACAACATTTTTTGTAATTCTGCTGTGATTATGGTTTAACATACGTATCTCTTTTGTACAAAAAACTGATGATGACAATATTAGTTTTTTTTTATTACGCAAGGCTATTTGAAAAAGAAACTGTTACAATCTAAGTACGGGTACAAGGACCCGCAATTTTAACAAAACCGCTTCCGGCTAAAAACATAAATATATTCTAGCCCCCGGCTCCAAATCGTTATTTATTGCGGTATTTGATGGATCCACTACCCAATCTCCTGGTCATTCTAGAACCTGAACATTCTTCTTAGAATATTGGGGTTACTAAATGGGTCACTTAAAAGGGTTACTAGAAAGTTTCAACTACAGAACATGTCAGATTGTGCTACAAGATTCTGGCAAATTCGCTGTTGCTGACCAATGGCTGTAGCCAAATTAAAAGAAATGATGTTATTTAATGAATTGTTAATGAGTCGACTGTTCTTTAACAACAAAGTTTGATAACACGTCAACCCGACTGGAACACATACAAGCAATGGATTTGATAATAAGTTGAGTGTAGACTACTCGAGATTTTGTAATGCTGGAACTGTTGGCTGTTACCTGGACCCAATGGACGGAGGCATGCCTGTACCTGGAGACCTGGCGGGCTAGCGACTGTGAGGGAAAGGGCCAGAGTTGCTCCAGGCGGGATATGACGACGCACTGGCGCAAGCCTCGTGCCTCCCTTGCCTCGACTAGGTCGTAGTACAGCTGTCCGGCGCAAAGCAACACCTTCACCACTTCTTCGCGACACTTGACTTCCTCTTCTTCTAAGTAGCTTACAAACCTACATTCACAGACTTGTAACAGATCTCAACAACTTAAAGGTGTATTGCCTTTACTCAACTATGACATAACTTGAAATAATTTATTATAAAATTATAGAATAATAGTAACTGCCTATGTCAGTCATTGGCTTAATTGTATCCATATTAAAAGTTCTTAGACTTCAGATTAAATATCTTTTTAAACTGAATTCAATGTTCCTGCTGTATCGAATTTTTCACAGTACTATTCTTTACCAACTGTGATATGTACATAACTGTTTATTTCCTGTTATATTGCAAGACACCATGTGAGAAGTAATGTCTTCACAAGAGATCACTGCTTGAGTCTAGGCTTCAAAATTTATGAAAAACACAACTCCGTGACACGTTTACTCAAAACTCACACTTTCTTACTCATAAACTTACTGACTCATGATAACTCCCTTATAGCACCAATCTCTCACTCACTCATCTCATTACAGACTAACTCACTCAATTTATCTTTCATGAGCACTTACTCACTAATCTACGAGCACACATTCATTTATTCACTTACGAGCACACATTCATTTATTCACTTACGAGCACACATTCAGCACACACTGTAAAGCATACACTTACCTTCTACATCTAATTATTTTCTCATTCTTAAGCACTCATTCACTAATTCATTTATACTTAAACACTCACTCACTAAATTACTCTTTCTTATACGCACTCACTCACACTGCAAACACATTTACACACTCACACTGCACACGCTGTCTCACTCTTCCCCTTCTCTCACTCTGTCTTTATCTCTGCCTCACACTCTCTTTTTCTCTCTCTCTCACACTGTTTTCTCTCTCTCTCTCTTCCCACTCTGTCTTTAACTCTTTCTCACACATTGTCTCTCTCTCTCTCTCACACTCTGTTTCTCTCTTTGACTCTCTCGTACACATATTCAGAAAAAACGCCGTCATACTCCATGACAAAATCATAAAAAATAGTTCTTGCACAATAAAACATGAAATTCCGTTAGAATTCACAGATTTTTCACGGTTTATTATTCAGGAGGCCTTAAAAACGTCTACTATCTCAAATCCGATTCTATTTATGATCGCTATATTGTTTCGAATCCCACACTTGAAGACTTTTCCATTCAGTGCTGTTTTATTGGCGGAATAGTGGTTTATTTAGTATTGTTCATCAATTATTTCAGTTTAGAGTCGTCATATTACCTAGATTTTATTTAGAGAGTGTAATGTAAAGAAGAAGAGTTAGTTAGTTACGTAGAAGGGAAGATGAACTGGTCCTGAGAGGAAGTGAGCGATGAAATGGTTTTCGGAGTGAAGACGAGAAGAGGCACGGAGGCGGAAGCCTGTCTGACGAGCAGGTGGAAGTAGTTGGCTGGCGTGGTAACACAGGCCACTGTCCAGTTAGGCGTGTCACAGTGGCCAGCGCACAGCTGAAGCAATCTTGAGCAGCACCAAATCCCACGATCTGAAATAAATTCTCATTTCTGTATACAGTACGTAATGGTTTCACCCTATATCAGCCAGTAAATTGCTCAAATGTGTTTTTCAATTTTCATTGATTTTGTAAAAATGAACAAATGAAAACCATATAGCTCAAAATGGTTAATAATAACCTGTATGATAGAAACGTTAAAGAAGATGGAGGTGTTGCTGTAGCCGGTGAGAGGTATTCTCAGGGACGTGCAGTCAGGGGAGGCAGTGAGGCACTGCCTCACCTGATAACCTTGGAAAGGAAAACATGCAAAATGAATTATATATATCTCAATAGTTATATTTATCCAGTGAATTGCTCTGTAAAGATATTTGTCAGTTCACTTCACCATTTTTAGAATGTTTTTTTTATTCAGAATGAATGGACGTTTGCGATACTGCTTAGATACTGAAAAGAAATGTGCGGTGAGTCTACCACCTACTGTGTGAATAGTCACGAAGTGAGGCATGCAGTTCACCTGCCTCATGATAGTCACCTCTCCGTCTTCTCGTAACTAACTCACGGAGAGGTGACTCTCCGTGGTCACCTGTGACTACACCGATTCTTCTTTGTGATTCAGCAACAAAATACAGCCAGCAACAGCACTCTAAAACCTAGCAATTTATTTTTTACCTTCCTTACTTTTACAAATGGAGTATTGCATTTCAAAAATCAAAACGATAAAATGCTTTTAAAAAAAAAGTTGATATGAGATTTTAAACATATCCCGTTGACTACTGCCAATCAAATAGTGAATAAGGTAATCTGTAAGGTTGATATTTTAGTAAATCTAAAAGTGATGAAGTCAGTTCCTCACCTGCCATGAACCTCACCTCACGTCACTGGGTATATGGGGGTATTTACTTAAATATTGTATCAACATAGAACAAATGTTGAAGGAGACCTAGATGTTGTGGCTAATCAGAAGAGCCTTTCGATGGAGTGATAGGTCAAAGGAGTGACAAGTTTTGTCAGCCATAAATAACACTACTTTGAACACTAAAATCAAATAATTAATGAATCATGATATAAAAAGGGAGTACCATGAATTCATAAAAAAGTGATTATGTGTTAAAATTCAATTAATCAAACATGTTGTCATAAATGACAAATACAAAAGACTGATACCAGGTAAAATTTTATTATTAATCGACATATAAAATATTATGAATACATGCATATTATTATTACCATTGAGGTTAGTATGATTTATATTATTAATATGGGAAACCGTCATACCTCCAACGACGACAACGGCTCTAACATCATCGTACGAGATACGAGTATGACGGTTTTAGAAAAAATACTATGAAATCCGCTTACAAAAATAAAAAATAATAATTTTTTTTAGCAATATTCCTAATCAAACATGATGATTATGGACAAGAATAAATATCATGACATCTTTTGATTAGCACGATATAAAAAGAGAACAATATGAAATCATAAAGGACTAATTGCATGTTAAAGTGATATTTTTAAAAGTTCAAGTAAAGATTTAGAATAGGATTAGGTCAGTCCTTGGTGTTATCACTCCTTCGATATTGGCCCGATCAGAAGGTATACTGGGGTAGTTGCCTAATTGCCAAAGGAAAATAGAGGTTGAGGAAGGTTAAGTTGTTGTGGCTGGTCAGTGTGTATACTGGGTTGTTACTATGTTCTGAGGATAGTTGTCAGCAAACATTGCCTCAATTCTCAGAATATAAATGGGTGTCTATATAAGCCAGCCAAATATAAATCACTGTAGGAATCTCTCCTACTGCTTGTTGAACACCTACTTATACACAACAAACCTCCGAATAGTCTTAAACCTACTTTATCCAGAGAAGATCACAAGAAGCAAAACATTTTTTACTTTAAACAGTAGACTCTGGTACAGATTTGATCAAAGAATACAGTAATATTAAATTATTATTATAATTATTGAAACATAAAGTCTTAATTGAAAGGTTTTCTTAAATCTACCTGATTAAATAAGTAATGATTGACGCATTCCGAAACTGGTCGAGATATCGAGATAGCGAATGAGATAAGAAGGTACTTTCTGTAATAATATTACCAACAAGCTCTATAGCTTAAACAATAATATCATTTTAAATAATATATTAACTAGTTACCTACTCATTTGCATTTGGGTAGATTAGTTTTAAAACTTCGTATTTCAAATCAGTCGCTATTCAGACCATCAATGTTTGGAATCTTTTAAGTAAAATGTCTGGATGTTTTAGTTTTCGACGTGCAATTATAATCTGCTGTTGTGGTTTTGTAGTTTTTATCCGTCACTTGGATATCTTTATCTTCAAGGGTTTCTGAAGAACATCGTACAGGCTCGGGACCGACGGTTTAAAATCCTTCTCTGAGGGACGACGCGCTCAGATTTATTCACCTCCCTTGTGAATAAATCGAGGACCAGGTGGGTATCAAACTCCGGTCCTATCAGTTCAGAGGAGATACTTCAGAATTACTTTTGAAAATGTATTATAATTTCTTAAAAGTCTCAGAGAGGGCCAGGTAGACAAGTAACAACTTGTTTCTCTATGACCTCATAAATCTGGGGTTCAATATCTACTCTGGCCTCCGATTTATTCACGCGGGAGGTGAATAAATCTGAGCACGTCGTTCCTCGGAGAGAACGTTAAGCCGTCGGTACCGATTCTGTACGACACCAAGACAAATTAAAGATACCTACTCTAAACATACTTGAGTTAGGCAAAATTTAGGACTCACAATGTAGAATTCTCATTGTGTGGTATCACAAAGGCCCAATATTAAGCCTATGTATGCTCTCATGTGAGACTGCCTCTACAACGTAACCTAATAGACTCAGATGGCAGTTTCCCATAGTTTACATACTAGTGGTCATCGTTAAAATCTCACAAAATGAACTGGCGATATGGAAGATACAGCAAGGCAATGTAAATATATGCTATTTAAATATAATTACATTATAACCATTTTTATAAGAACTTCTATCAACTAACAGATAAGTAACATATTGTAAAGAAATGATTAAAGGCAAATGATTATCTGTTTGTGTGTCATTAACCTTATGACTTCACTAAAACCTTAACCCCAACCTTTAACCTGAATGAACCTATCAAATTTTATCAAAATTAATATGTCATTCGGGAATGCCTAGAAATCATTCAGATATTCACAGATTTTTGTACACATATAGATAAAACTATTTATTTATCTATAACGTTGTTAGCTTTGTTCAATGTGTTTTTGAAAAACTATGTAAGTGCTTAGATAAATTAGAGAAGATAATCACAAAACAAATAGTAATGCTTCTTTTAAAATTAACTTGATTATTCATACAAAATAAGAGGTTTTATTTATAGGATATTATGAATTGAATAAACATTTATTTTGAACTATTATTCTAAAATGTCATATGTTTAGAATAGGTGGTATTATTGTTTCATCTGATACATTTCCTATGCAGTTAAGAGGTAAAAATAATACGTCTATTTGATGTTTATAAATAAGACATTAAGAAATATATGGCTTAAGCTTTCAGGTCTTGCCAATTCAAACTGTGCATGACTGCCGACGTGTATTACGTCTGATAAATATTTTTAATCTTCCCGATCCCTTGTTAGAACTAGTGCTAATGCTGATAGAGTATGGACAAGAATATTATGAACCTGTGGGGCCGAAACTATTTAGTTTCGGTATAATGAACTGTAGGGGAAGTTTAATACTAGGTTAAAGTTAAAATCTCTCTGCTTTGATATTGAAGAGTATGATGCCAAAGCATCTTGATGTTGTTCTTTATGAGGAAAAGTACTATCTGTTTGGGGTCGGTTAGCTCAGTGGTTAACGAACTCGTCTCTGAACTGGTAGGTCTGGGGTTCGATACCCACCTTGCCCTTGATCTATTTATGGGTGAGATGAATAAATCTCAGCACGTAGTCCCTAAGAAAGGACATTAAACCATCAGTCTTGAGTCTGCATGATGTCAGGTACTCGTTAAAGATACACTCTATTCTATTCTAAATATACTTCAGTTAGGCAACATTTAGGACTCCCACTGTAGAATCAATCTTGATTGTGTGGTATCACAAAGGGCCCAATGTTCTGGCCTATGTGTGACCCCTTGTGGGATAGCTACTGCAACCTAAAGGGTTGCCTACTACGACAGCCCGGATCTATTTGTTTCATTATTATTATTAAAAGTTTAATAAATATCTATCCTCAAAGAACTATTATATACCTCATACAGTGTTAACTATAACATACTAAGGTGTTATATTGATATAGCTTCTCGACCACTGCTATTTCAAATTCACAGAAGGGGTTCTTGAGGATTTTGGTCATAAACATACAACTCATACAAAGGGAAAACAAAAACCTACAAACATGTCCCTTAATTTCTTTAATTTTTTTACTTTTTTTTATTGTTTTGTAATTTTCTGTGTTTGTTACTGTTTGTGTGTTTTGCTTGAATGCTCTCTATAGAGCAGTGGTTCTCAACGTGGTCCACATGGACCCCCAGGGGTCCACAGAGGATTACTGGGGGTCCATGAGAAAAGTAGTATTCTGAAGGTCCATGACACGTGGTTAGGGCTCTATGTTAAGTTTAAATGAATTCATCAGCAAACCAAAAATAAATCAAAGCGTAGTAAGCTTTGGCCGCACAATATTCACACATAATTAAAATATAAGGCCTAATATCCTCGTCAGTTTTGTTAAAATGTTCCAATGTTTTAAAATTTTCTATTGCACATTTCTTTATGGTACATTCAAAATTGATTGTGTTACAATTTATTTCAGGGTTCTTTATAAAATGTAAATGAAGAAATATTTTGTTATTGTTTTAAAAACATTTTTGTATTTTCGCATGCGTTGTAGATGTAATGAAATTATTTCATAATTAACGATTTTCATTTAACTAAAAACAAATATTTATTTATAAATTCGTATAATTATGTTTTTTAAGTATCCGGGAGGAGTGGGGGTCTACAAGTAGCTTTTAGGGGTCCACAAGTAGCTTTTAGGGGGTCCACAAGCAGCTTTTAGGGGGTCCACAAGCAAACAAAGGTTGAGAACCCCTGCTATAGAGGTATCCTCTCAGAATTAGTTTTGTAATAGTGTGCGTATCTGTTTCAAAATTGGGTTTGTTGTCTGAATAATAAATAATAAGTAATTAGATTTAAACAACAAATGTCTGTTTTTAAATAATGAATAACTGGGTATTTTATGAACCTTTTGAGGTTCTCTTGTTACTGAATGTTTTGTTTCTTTGGTTTGTTAATTGTTGGTTGGTACCCGTGGATGTATTTGTCTTGCTTTACTTATATCGTTATTAAATTGTTTTTTAGCCTTGAAAATGCCAAACAACTTTTGGCGAAACGTCATCATATAATCAGGAGTTGTATGTTTATGACCAAAATCCTCAAGAACCCCTTCTGAAATTTACGGTGTTATAGTTGATGAAGCAGTTATGTTACGATACAGTGGCCGTCTTACGAAAGAACACATACGACACAATGAACATTCTACAATGGTAGTCATAAATTTTGCCTAGGTTGGATTACAGGGGTAGTCCTACAAGAGAACACACATAGACCGTACATTGGCCCTTTGTGATTCCACTCAAAGAAGATTCTACATTAGGAGTTCTAAATTTTACCTAACTGAAGTGTTAGAGTAGGGATCGTTAACGAGTATCTGACATCGTACAGGTTTGGGATCGACGGCTTAACATCCTCTTTTAGGGACAACGTGCACAGAATCATTCACTATTCGCGTGAATAAATTGAGTGTCAGAGTGGGTATTGAACTCCGGATCTACCAGTCCAGAGGAGAGTACGTTACCACTGGATTAAATTTTGCAAATTTAAATTTACATTGCAAACCTGGTCCCTTTAAATTTTGCTTAGCACTGTAATTAAAAAGCATTACTACAAAGTTAAGTTTCTTAGAAAGAACGAACGTAGCTTATTTTAGTGTACTCTTTTGTTTTATGGGGTTGTTTATGTTTAGTAGACTATACTGTAGTGAAGGAGATGATAAGTAGTAAGCTCAATATACAGTTTTATATGAAATGAGATATATGTATACTCACTTGTCTCCTGGTAGGGAATGATACAGACGAGGTTTGACTTTGAGAACCACTTTCCCTTGGCTGCAGAGAGAAAGTTGTCGAGGATATACTGGAGAGCGGCTGAGGAGGACAATGGCGCTGCTGCCTGCCAGATAGGAAGGCAGGGGTGATGTCGCTGGGAGGCACCGAGTTCATAGGCCAGCACCGCAGCCTCGGCCACGTGGGTCTCCACAAGTCTGAACTGGGCTGCTTGCTCTGCCAGCAGGTCTAGAGGCGCTTCCCACCGCCTGCTGGCCAGGTCGTGGACGACGTAGTGGCGGGAGGCGCTTGTGTTGCAGTCTCTGCCACACAACCGCACGTCCACGCCTCTCTATCACACGAGTAACTGTAAGCTGAGGTCATCATTCTTGTGCACACAAACAACTAAAGGACCACAAAATTACAAACAACCAACAGTATTCACATGTACATCGAAATTCCGATGCTACATAGTTCTCATGATTAAGGAACATATTTGTTCCATATTTTCTAACTAACTCCAAAATTAATTGAAACAATTTAAGATCAGTTCCATTTGTTTCAAACTATTTACAAATTCACTGACATTAGGTTAGGTTGCAGTGACAGTCTCATAAGGAACACACATAGGCCGAACATTAGACATTTGTGATACCACAAAATGAAGATTGATTCTACATTGTGAGTCCTAAATTTTGCCCAACTTAACTGCATTTAGAGTAGGATTTTTTAACGAGTACCTGAATAGTACAGACTTATGGCTGACGTGAAGGAAGACGTGCTCCGATTTATTTACCTCCCATGTGAATAAATCGTGAGCCGAAGTGGGTATTGAACCCAATATCTACCAGACCAGAGGTGAGCACGTTGCCATTGGGCTACTCTGGCTTCCCACTGACATTAGATAAAATAGATTACTTTTGAAATGAATCTCCAGGGTTATGGCCAACAGCCATAGCCATGTTGAACCGACACCATTAGATCGCAGTAATTAAGAAACCTTTGGTGTGGCTAGCACTTACATGGGTGACACCAGTGCCGTAGGTGTCAATGGAAATGTGGCCGACTCATGATTTATCTAAAATGAGCTACACTTTTGCTTCTTGCACATAACGAAAGGCGCTCTGCCCCTATAAGACTGGGTGTTGAAACCAACTTTCAAATAGAAAGTCTAAAGTTTAATGTTGATTTCATTTGAATATATTTTCAGGAACGTTTGATTTTTTATCTGCCGAAAATCCCTCTTTACGGCCCACAGATAAAAATAAACATTTATTTCGTTCGAACAGAGATATAGGAGAAGATTCTTTATTCTAATACCTAAAACACTGAAATGTCTTGTTAACACTATCAATTAGCAATGAGTATGCGATCATAAGCACCCTAAGTAGATGTAGAAAGGCAAGGGATTCAGCGACTGTCCACGTTATGGTTCCAGCGGACGCCTTCTTCATTCTCTCCTCGATTATCTTCGTGACCTCTCTGCTGGCAGACACGCTAGGTTTCCACCCAGACAGACTGGTAATCAGAGAAGACAGGCATTCTTCGGATATTCCAGTAGCCTCAGGCTTTGGCTTTCTACTTAAGCTCAGCTAAGAAACAACAAAATTATATCACTTATTCTATCTCAATAACAGCTTCAATTCAAAAATGTCTTTACCCAAAATAATTTTTTTCTATATTATAAATAGGGTGAAATTCACGACCAAAGGATTTCAGGGATGAATTGTGACCAAAGTAAGTTTATAGGTTTTGGCCTTTTAATCATAAATTAAAAAATCAATTTTACTTTGATTCAACTGTTATATATCCATTCAATGTTTTCAATTAGCATTTATTTTGCAAACCTCTATTATAATTATACTCTATGTAAAGATTAATACTAATTAAGAAAAAATAAAGGGATTTTTACTTTATCATAAGTAAAGTATACTGATCGTGAGAAAATTTGATCTCGAGATTCTGACGGAGTTACATGTTTTGAGTGTTGTGAGTGTTTGTATATGTGTGTGTCTGTGGTTGTGAGTGCATTTGGTGTAATGGCTGGAAAGCTAAGGTACACAACGATCAAAACAGGTTGTGAGTGCATCAAAAAGTTTGTGTAGACGCTACAGTCTACAATCTCTATTGGATCAAATTAATACGAGTATTTTACACAAAAATGGGCCTTATAGTGAAGATGTGCCGTATTGTTTGCGAGCTATAATGCATGATGGGAAAGTCACTTTTTTTGCCAAAATGTGTTTTAAGGCAACATTTTTTTCTCTTAAACTACTAATTTAGAGATTTTAAAATTTTTGAATGAACTTTAAGTCTACAAAATCAATAACTGAAAAAATTCTCAGATTTTTAAAACAAACTGGAATATTTTTGTTTAATGAAATTGTAAAAATTTTGACTTATCATTTAGTCTGAAAGTTTGTATCGGAGATAAAGGCCATACTGTTTGACGGACAAAAGAAAATTATGCCGAAAAATAAAGTATTTTTCGAAAAATATAATTTCGAATTATATTTAATAAAATATAATTATAATTATATATAAAAAAAATATATATGCCGAAAGCCGAAAAATATAATTATCCTTCAGCCTTATGTGAAGGATGAGTTGACTAGAAGAACTATAAAAGGTGAAAGCCTTATAAATGTGGGCGTTGAAAAACAGAACAATGTTCATCTTTTGTCCTATCTACTTTCAGTGAGAATGTAGATAGGACAAAAGACATGTCTTTTTCCTTCTTTAAACATATTTGATAGATTTTGCTAAATACCGTCTTTTTAGGAAAATAAGACACTGTCTGACTTTATTTTTAGATCAAAATCAATGCTAGGACTTATTTTCGGAGGAGGGCTTCAAGTACATTAAGTAGATTTACATATTTTTGTTTAATATTTATTTTTATACAGAAATGTAAATTTATTCGATTACAGTCATGTCATCTTCTGGAACATCGTCATAAATTATCAAAATTTTGAATTCCGTTCTGATTTTCCTCCAGATCTATTAACTGTAGAATCATTGGTCTGAATCTCTCATGTCTTACAATATAGCTATCGTTAAATTAATACTTCTTGTCTAAGTAGCCTGCTTGAAACGAACTTTAGAGGTAAACAAGGAATTGTTTGGAATATTTTTTTCCAAAGAAATATTATGGCAGCTAGATACCTCCTACATTTAACAGCAATTTTTTAACGAATTATACTTTTCACATTATCTTAACTAGAGCCTATTTTCAGGGGAGGACTTATAGTCCAAAACGTCCCGAAAATCACACTAGGACTTATTTTCGGGGGATGTCTTATTTTCGGAAAAAGACGGTAGTGTCCCAAATACAGGCTTGAGCAAGTGCGAACGTAAAAAAGACTTTTGAAATTCCCCAAATTTTAAACTTTTTGGAGTAAATTGCCGAAAAGTGATTTTGACTAAATTTTTATGTGTACAATGTCTTTTCTATCTGATGCTCCTACTTATTTCACGGAATTTCTGCACGACACTATTTATAAGAAACATAATAAGCGAATGATTAACTTTTGTAAAATAAAGAATGTGCTGCTATTGATTGGCTCTTTGAGCATAACTCTGTCCAGAAAGACTAAGCAGTGGCCGAGAACTATAGTATAAGTAAGCATTGCGACACAAGTCATGAGAAGGAGAATAGCGATGTTTTGCCCCTACCCTCGGCAGACGAGTCTTGAACGACTTGACCTTTTCCTTGTATCCAACTCGACAGGCCAGACGCTCTCTTTGAGCCTAACTCTGTCCAGAAAGACAAAGCAGTGGCCCAGAACTATAGTATAAGTAAGCATTGCGAACACAAGTCATGAAAAGGAGAATAGCGATGTTTTACGCATACCCTCGGCAGACGAGTCTTGAACGACTTGACCTTTCCTTGTATCCAACTCGACAGGCCAGACGCTCTCTTTGACGCCTCATGGAACTCGCTTTCAAGCCACTCTTCATACTGCTTCATCGTCAAACCTACACTTTCCTTTGTTATAATCTATAAACAAAAAACAAAAAAAACTTATATTTTGAAATTGAATATAAAACAAAATAGACTAAAATATAAATCAATATTATAACATGGAATTTATGTTTGTTTGGAAAGAGTCATATATTTATTTTGGTAAGGAGGAGAATATTGTGTTTTTTAAAAGTGTGTTGGCTAAACTGGAGTCCGAGAAATAGGATGTGTTGAAGTCTGAGGGAAGATAACACTGGAGTTTGGCAAGTGTATGGAAAAAGGGGTTGGTGCTTTCATTATGTTCATCATTTCTTTGATTTGTCTTTTTTGTATGTTTTTCATGTTCCAGTATTTTAGTGTCTTCAAGAGTAAATGAATGTTCTTTGCTGCATGCATGTTCTGTTAGTGCATAAACTGGGTTTTTATTTTTTTGGTGTCTGATATCATTGTTATGAATATGATATTTTCATAAAAAAAATTTTTTTTATTTTCATGAATAAAAATAGTGACTATAGAACTTCATAAAGTGTCTGCTATTTCATATTCAGGACTTAATGAACCTGAACTTTATAGAACCTGAGTGCATGTTCTATAAAACAATTTCCACAGACTATTGGGAGGCAGCTAAGTAAGATATTAGGTCATGACTTGTTACTTCTAGGCAGCCACCGGAGAAGAACTCAAGCAATCTGCTCAACCTTGAGTTTTCAACTAAAGCCACCTTGATGCCAACACCATATGACGAATATGAGGAATCAAATATACCTATCCTGGTGGCAACGATAGTATTTAAAAGTCCATTCGGGTGATTCATGGAGACATTTTTAAGTCATCTAGGAGGCTGGTCTTAGTTGGCCAACAGAATTCTATGTATCAGATTCCCTTGTAATGTTCAGTAGCGCAGTGTGGATAAATCAGATAGGTACTTGGTAACCAGGAAGTCTAACCTACATATTAGAGAGGCCTGGCAATCCAGGCAGCTTGAATATCAAATAGAACCTGATATTCAAAAGCCAATCTGAAGCCGTCGGCATATTGAAGTCTGAAGAAATAAGAGAGACGTCGGCAGTCTGAAGTCAAAAGCAAACCAGGCACTCAATACCTGGGGGAAGAGGAAATACAGTGGAACCTCTACACACGAGATTAATTCGTTCCCAGATCGTGCTCGTATCTAGAATTTCTCGTATCTAGAGCAAATTTTTCCCATAAGAAATAACTGAAAACCAATTAATTTGTTCCCGGCCTCCCAAAATCATTCAAGTTAACCCTAAATAACTATGAACACATCTTCCTGATTACTAAAAACACATTCAAATAGTGACTGAACATAAAAATACAGTAATAAGATAAATAAGATGATATTAACGAAATAAAATGCGAGTTTATTATGAGCATTTATTATGAACACTTCCACTTAAAATTAAAGTTAACTTTATGTAAAAAAACTAAATTTTTTACGGCACTAATTTATTTATGCACTTTTTTCTGCTTTTTAACATTACTGTATCAGTTTCGTAACTGATTCTCGTAACTTGGCCACCTAGCGGAACCATCTGGAAATTCTCGTAACTTGGATTTTCACTCGTATGTAGAGCAAGATTTTTGCTCGAAAGACCTCTCGTATCTCGAGTTTCTCGTAAGTAGAGTAGCTCGTATGTAGAGGTTCCACTGTATTTAGAAAAGCCAATCTGAAGCCGTCGGTGTTCCTCGCATAACAGCCAAAAGTAGACTTTGGATGTTGTCCGAGCAATTTGGCGACTTACTGATGACTTATGATGCAGACACAGTCCATCATAACCGATGATGATGGAGTAGCGGGCTTGCTTCTGAGTGGTCTTCATCCATCATTCCATTCCCAGACGTCATCCTTCCAGGGTCAATTACACACCTACAGTTCTAAAGACTAACTGCGCTACCACCAGACCAAGTCTGACCCTAAACAAAAAAATACTTAGATTTATTCGGTAGCTAAGAAGGATTGAATTATTTTTGAATTACGAATAACTCCTTAGTAATAATGAAATGAAGTTACAAAGAACATGATGCAGAGAGAATTGTTATAGATCAGTGCAAGTAGAAAGTGTAGCCAAATCATCCTTACAAAACAATAAACAAAATTCAAGTAAAGATTTCAGATACGACTCAGCCCAGATATTGCTACCACCATATAATAGATACTAGACGTTTATATGTTTCATAATTATTTTTTCTTTTAATATGCTACATATTTTTTTTCTATATTCTACTTAGAAATAATCTTGTAATAAATAATACAACACCTTCTTTTCAATAAGCTTCTGAGCGTAATTCCCCATCACTGGCCGCTTGATCTCTAAATCGTTCAATGTTTCTGCAACCGTATTCTCAAAACTGGTATGAACTCGGCTGTTTTCCAATTCTACAAAAACATCTCTAAAAAAAACAGAAAGAAAATATAGATTACAAAAAATTACATATGTGTGAAAATGAAATAGAAACAATTTAAATTTCATTAAATATAACAGAAGAAAATTAGTATTAATTTGGGTACAACAATTGGCAAAAACCTAAAATAACTATGTTAATTTCTTTATAGTTGTTCAATTTGATTAACAAAAAAAACCAAAGAAAAAAAATAGCGCTTTTTTATCATTTTTTTTTTGAATGAGAATGATATTAATATATTACTTACAACTATATCTATATCTAACATGAAAAGGATAAATCGGGATGCGGTCAGTTTCTTTACTTCCAGTCAAACTCTCATTGCCCTTCGATTGGAAGTGGAAGAAACTGAGTACATCCCGATTTATCCTTTTTATGTTATATATCTGTCCCACAGTCGACAATTCATTACTGTTTTATATATCTATATCTATCATTTCAAAATAAAATGAAATTGCATAAATTATTATATATTAAGTTTTTGTACTTTTGAAGAATATGTTCGAATTAAGGGTAAGTTTTTAACATCCTACCTAGCTTTTGTGGTATTAAGATTTGTTGTGTCCGTTATGAGACCTGCGTGCTGATTCGTGACAAAGCTTCAATTGATTATCTTTGCCAGGTCTATCTCGATGTGTTACATCCCTCAGGCACTCTGAATGTTCCCTACTATTCCGAATCTTGTTTGACTTGAGTGGTGTGGGTAAAAAAGGATAAGCAACAAAATGAACCTTAAAATAGACCACTCGAGATATTTTTTTTTCTGTTTTAAGTTGTTTTAATCGCTTTGCAAAGTTAGTGAATAATTATAAATAGTATGTGTACATAAACTGACGACTTGAAGATGTTCCTGTAGCGGGCAGCGACTTTCATAGAGAAGACGACAGCTTCAGGATGGTGAGCATCGACTCTGATGAGAGGTGCTTGGCAGGCGGCGGCAAGGTTAGAACAGCGAGTGCCTCCCCCACACACTCTGGCGCCGTCCTGCAATCAGTCTGTCAAGTCATCCTTGTCTCTGCTGTAATGACTCCAACAGTAACATCAAGTCAAATATCATTGGTATTTTTATTTTACTATCTGCGCGTAATAAATGATAATCATAAACAGAAAACACCTTTATTGTTTTGATGAATTTTCACGTTTCGAGGTATCTATGAAATTTTTCATACATTGTTGATGATATCTGTATAAAATATCAAAAGTTGTGTAATCAAAAATTATGCATTACAGAAAATTACGCATAAAAAATTAGTTATACAAAAAGCGAATTTCGAGAACATGTTCTTCTTCAGGTTACATAAGCTGTTGTGATGCATATAATTATTAAGTTTTTTTCATGTAATACCACAGTTGGTGCAAGACTGTAGAAGACTATTTGTTTTCGATAAGGGTTGTTTGTATTAAATATTTGTATTTAGAGATTTTAATTATTTTTTTTAAAAGAAGCAACTTTTTTTGGGGTATTTTGATATTACGAGTTAATATTACAAAGTAATTGCGAAGCGTATGAATATATTTCGTAATACATATTACGAAGTTATATAAATATACTTGGAGACTTCAAAATGTGAATATTCCCAAAAAAGTTTGCCTTTTGTTCTGTTTCTTCACGATTACTATCATATATGAAATGGGAAAACAAGACTAAGATCTTTCAACCGTAACAAGCGGTCTTCGTCAGAGTCAAAAACCCAACTCTGACGGAGACCGCTTGTTACGGTCGAAATATCTTCGTCTTGTTTTCCCATTTCATATTGTTGTTTAATCATTGATTGTTATTTCACGTGTTTATGTGGAATATTTATACATATAAATATTGATAAAACTTGATAAAAATTGATAAATTCAGACTACAGTT
Source organism: Hermatobates lingyangjiaoensis (assembly GCA_026182355.1). Classification (NCBI taxonomy): domain Eukaryota; kingdom Metazoa; phylum Arthropoda; class Insecta; order Hemiptera; family Hermatobatidae; genus Hermatobates; species Hermatobates lingyangjiaoensis. Next base: position 2,114,266 of record JAPFBL010000011.1, on the reverse strand, counting down.
GTTGTTAAAAATCCACATACTATTTTTCTTTGTAAAATAATTTGTAATGTAATACTTAGTTTTTCTGTTTCAAAATTTATACTTCTGCCTATGAAAAAGGTTTTAAATTAAAATCGAAACGTTGGCAATGAGAGTTTAATTTGAACCTGAAGAACTGACCTAGTCCCGATAAACTGTAGTTTTGTGTATATATATATTAAGTGATTTTTTTTCTCTCTCTCTCTGAATGATAGTGTGTCTGTGTATGTGTTTATGTGTGTGAGTATTTGAATGCGTGCATGTGTATTTACATGTGAGTGGGTATGTCTTTACTGTATCTTAGAATAGACTGCAATGACCGTTCCACGAGAGATCACACATAGGCCAAAGGTTGACCTTTTGTGCTACCACACAAAGAATATACTACGTTAGGAGTCCTAAATTTTTCTTCAGAGAGAGAGAGAGAGAGAGAGAGAAAATCACTTAATATATATATATATATATATGTCGTATTCGGGCATATTTAATATATATAAATATATTTGGAGACTTCAAGTGTATTTAGAGTAAGGACTGTTAACGGGTACGTGAAAACGCGGAGGCTCAAGGCTGGCTGTATGTTACTTACTATCTAAAGCCGAACATTGGCTGCTCAACCATATGGTCTTTGTTCGCTAACCAGTACAGGTGAGATGGTCTTCGTAGGTTACCTTTATCGGTGAGTACAAAATAGCTTGACTCCTCGCAATGTTTCTTTGGTAATACAAAATAAGCTTCACAATCTAATATCTTATCACAACACAGATAATTAGGAGATAATTTATTAGAGCAACAGGTAGACTGTTAATTACTCTTAGTACTGAAGACCATCGGAGAAGATGACAGCACTTCAAGATTCTTACTCTCCTAGCCTTGAGTGAAATAACATAAATATAGGTTCCCGATATCATATCGAGACGACATTACTTTATCTTGAAAAATATCGTTGATATTGAAAAATTAATATTTTTCAGATGTCGATATAATTCAGAATATATTCATTAGATAACAATAAAACAAATTTTCACAAATTTAATTTTTTAGGAAGGTTTTTCTATGTACTTGGATTCAATCAAACATTAAATATTACATCATTCAAGGTTTATCAATGTAGGTATTTTTAACGAGCTCATGTTACATCGTACAGGCTAGGGGTTCCACTGTTTTCAGTCATCTCCTATGGATATGTACACATTTTTAACGAATAAGCTAGGGTCATGGTAAAGGCTTGAATCTTCTTCAATCTTAAAAGCAAATACTCTCCATGTTAGACCATATGTGCCCTAACGATATTAGTAGCAAAAACACAACATAGAAATTATTTACAACTTTTGATTACCCAAAAGTTGTAAATGATACGAACAATATAAGTTTCAAGATCTTATCTTATTAGATTCAACTAAAAATATCTGAGAATGTACTTTGGTATATTGAAATCAAAGAAACTGACAAGAAATGATAAGAGTATCACTTATGCCATCTATCAAATGGGATTTGCTACATTCAGGCTGACACATTTATTGTATCCAGCAGAGAATGGGGAATCGAACACTTCAAACTATTGAATAAAGAAAAAAATCCCTTTTTACGAAATATTTTGGATAACAAATGCTCGAAAATATATACTTCTGTGAGAGAGCATTCTTCATTACGAAACAAATAAAATATAAAAACTCAAAGATTCTACACCTGAATATATCATTTGACTACCAACACAAAATAATTATATGCAACACAACCATAATGCTCACTTAGAGATTTTCAATACATATCTGTAATTTACTTGCTTTTCGAGAAATAATTATTAACAATAGTAATTGACTGTTTATTAAAATTCTTCTTTTGGTCCTGGAATATTTATTGAAGTAAAGGAGCTCCACACTAGGTGTACTTGTACATCACTGGTTTAAACAGTAAGTGATAGCTACAGCTTGAGGGGAGGTAACATAACCTAAGCTGAATTAGACAGGCAAAGAAAATTTGTAAAATAATATCTTCTATTCATTAATTAATTCGTTGTCTTCATTGTAAAATATTGTTCTTATGATTTTTTTTGGTACCTTACGTTAGATGCTTAAAAATTAAAATAGAATTTTAATGTTACAATTTAGCAGTACAAAAGTAAAAAAAGAATAGGTATATTTCAATGGAAATTTGGTTAAATTGATAAGTCAATGTAAGTAGTCATGTGTAATGATTTAATTTAAATTTGATGGCTGACTTTATGACGTAACTGAAAGATAAGCTGAAAAACCAATCAAAATGTTATATTCTTAAATATTTAAAGTTCGCAAGTTTATCTCCAGTTTAATTGAGTTTGAGGAGAAACAGTGAATCGTTATTTGGTAATTTGATTATTATAAGTGAATTTATTCCGTAATATTTGTGGAATTTTGATATCTTATCTGCTCGAAGAGTATACTTTTGGATCATTCGTTTAGCTTGTTTGAATAAAACAATGGAGGCCTGTGTTGAGTATGTGTCTTCTGCGGTGCAAGCACAAGAAGGTGGTGCTTGTAGACTGGAACTTTGTGCTGCTTTAACTGAAGGAGGTTTAACACCATCCGTCGGACTTCTTAAAATGGTAAAAGCTAAAGTTTCTATTCCAGTGTATGTCATGATTCGACCCAGGTCTGGTTTAGATTTTATATATAGTCAAGATGAAATTGAACAAATGTTACACGATATTAAATTTTTAAGAGATAACGGTGCGGATGGATTTGTTTTTGGTGTTCTCACAAAAGAGATGAAAGTGAATAAAGAGGCTTGTAAAAGACTGCTCAGTGAAACAAAATCATTACCAACAACATTTCACAGAGCCTTTGATGTTACTTCCAACCCTTTTGAAGCTTTACAGGATATAATTCAACTTGGATTTCAATGCATTCTTACAAGTGGACAACAGTCTTCAGCAAAACTGGGTTCCAGTTTAATTAAAAAATTGATTGATCAATCTGAAGGAAGAATACAAATAATGCCTGGATGTGGTATTAATGAAGACAATTTAAAAGAAATTTTAAGCACAACTGGTGCTAAATTGTTTCATGGAACTGCCAGGGAACGCTGCAAATTGGAAGTTCCAAAAGCTACATTGGAATTAGGCCATGGGCAGGACGAGTCCGTTATTTATGTTACTTCTGCTGAGAAAGTGAAGCGTCTATTGTCTATATATAACGACTGCATCAACACACAATAATTCCACTTGTCAATTAACCTAGTAAATTAATATCAAATCGCATATTTCCCTAGGAAAATTGAATTAAAATAAATACAAGTGCATTTTATACCATCTATTATTAAAAATATTTATTAATCGCATTAAACTTTATACATTCCATTAAAAAAAAAACTTTACATGTTATTGTGTGTAAGGTTATATATTTTTCAAAAAATTGTTATCTTTGCAATAAATATAATTATATATTCAAGATATTATGTTAATACTTCCCGGTAATATATTTATTTCGTTGTCTGTTTCATACTCTCTTTTAAACCAGATTTTTTTTATTCTATTTCATGCCTTTCGTTTCCATGTATTTGAACTTTGTAAGGTCACGTTTCATTTATTTTTACTAATTCAAAAGTAATATGATCAGTTTCTCTAGTATATTCTGAATTTGGTAAAATTAAAAGTCTCAAGTAAAAAATAGTCTCAAACTCAATTATTTTTGAGAGATCTCAAAATTAGTTTTGAACCACTGCTTGGTTATCCTGATTTACACTAATTAACTAGAAGTTATAACATTAATTTTATAAACATCTGCCCTAGTACAGGTTAGAAACACTAATGTAGTGCAATCACTTATTATGTGCCATTTACTCATTGTAGGGTAAAAAGTTAATGAAATTGTCTCCACATATAAAAATTTTAATGGTATAAACAACGCGTTTCGAACACGTAGTGTTCTTCCTCAGGCATTAACTAAGGGTGAGTGTCGGTGGTACAACATTTGTACAACCGATACTCACCCTTAGTTAATGCCTGAGGAAGAACACTACGTGTTCGAAACTCGTTGTTTATACTATTAAAATTTTTATATGTGGAGACCATTTCATTAACTTTTTACCCTACAATAATATATTTTGTTTATAAATGCGAGAAAGTAAAATGTGTAAAGTATTTTCAATAAATTTAAAAGCTTCTGAGAAGTTATTACTTCTTCCATCTAGTCACTATTGTGGTATTTACTCATTGGAGAAAAAGTTACTCCAAAATGTAAGGTTATTCTTCAAGATTACCTGCTTTTAGTGAGAACACTATCACATACTTATTGACCTGACAAAGACCACTACATGTTTGAAACGTGTTTAAGGTATGACCATCATCAGAATGCCAATAGTTATTTCTTTCAATTTCCCATTTTCAGAAAATTAATCTGCACGACAGAAAGGAAATTTTTTTTTTTATGATCCAGGTAAGTGATATCAGTTATTACTTTAGGAGATACTCCATGTCCTTGACTAGATCTCCAGGGAGGACTACTACAAGAAAATATTCACTATTTTAAACCAAGATATTTAAACTCGGCCTGGCTATGTATAAAGAGATATACATGCAAATAAGTTATTATAATAATAAGAACAATTATTGGTCTGTGCTGATATTTTTCTTCTACTATTTTTTAAAATAAAGTTTTTAAATTCCTGTAACTATTAGACTACTAACAACTTCTTTTTTCGCTATGCGAAGGAGTCTTCAATATTTCCAATAAGAATCTCATCCAGCCAAAGATCAAGATATGATTCGAAACACTGTAATAATTATAGAAATAATTTCAGAAATATTGACTTTTAATATGACATGAACTGAATTTCTGAAAATAATCAACAACAATTCTTTTTCAACATTTCCAAAAATTAATGACAACAAAAAAAAACCTATTTGACATAGCAGCATTGATCATAAAAATAATTAATGATCAGTCATCTTTCAAAAGACCAACTTTTTATTGGTTTCAAATTTTAATAAATACTGGAGTGAAATGAAGAGTTTATAGGCTTTTTGTGCCCAATGCTAATGGTGCGTAAAATTCTATTTTAAATCTCTGAAAGAAGTTATCATAACATGAGAACAATGTGGTAAGGTTATGTAAGTGAAGCATAACTTATTAAAAAAAATAATAAGTAAGCCCTCAGTAATAATATAAACAAAATGGTACATATTCTGGTGAAACTAGAATTAATTTTAATAATTTCCTTGCATGAACTGGTCACCAATTTTATTTTTACTGCATTAATCAAAATATATTAGTAAAATAATTAATTTAGTGTATGAACAATAAAAAGATACAAGTGTTAGTCCTTAATCAAATCATGTTTTTGTTCCTTTTTTAAAATTACAATATTATTATTGTTTTCGTTTTTGTTGCTGAATAATAAAACATATATTATTCAGTTATAAGAATAAGAAAACGTATTTATTTTGGTATAAATAAAAATGTTAGTATTTATATTATCTATTCCAATAAAAATATATGAAATCAAAACTAAATATAAAAGAAGTATGTACTAATTTTAGTGGCTCTATAAGTACTCCTATTTTTCACTTATGATATGTCTTAATTTATAAACAATTGCTGACAGGATTAAAGGTTAATTAATTTCGTTGGTTTCTGCATTGTTCAACATTTCACAGAAACGTGTGAATTAAAAACAAATAAACACTAGTAAGAACTCAGATCTCTTGACAAAGTAGCTGGTGATCATGGAGTTACACAATGAATAATTGCAGGGGAATGATTACAAATGATTCAGTAACGAGAAAATGATGTAAAACAGGTATTTTAAACATTTAAAAACCATGAGCAGAGGAAAGTTTGTTCAGGGCAAGGTAATCACAGCAGTTCAGAAACAAAAGAGAAGAGACATTATATGCCAGTTGATGTAAACCCTCTAAAACACTAATATTTGCTCCCATTAATATTTGGTATAACTTGAATAAACCATTACTAATGTTTGAAGTAATTGATCTGTTAAATTTAGTGAATGAAGACTGTGTTCAATTTCTATTCTTACATATTTGAAAGTAGGTCTATGCTTAGACCCACTTTCTACGCTTGCTGGTAATTAATGATTTTAATATATATTTTTTTTTTATTAAACGTAGGTAACGTGTTAATAAAAAAGAACTCTCCTACAGGGCTAACTGCTTTAGAAGTTAAAATGATTACGTTTAAAAGATATATTCTTAAGAAATATTTACCAAGTCATCACTTCTAAAATTGAAATAAAAAAAAAAGCATAGAATAAAATGAACATTAACAAAATATAAAACGATTGACAAGTAAAAATAAATAAGTAAATTTAAAAACGTCTAAATTGTCACATTACAAATGACAATGAAAAAAAGAATATATGAACAAATATTGATTAAAAAGAAAAAAAATGATAGGGTTTATTATTTAAGACTCAAACTAGGAGAATTACTGGCATCAAACAGCCTGCCTGATATTCAGTCAGTGAAGCCAAATCAAATAGAATAATGTGTTTATATTCAGGTAGGTATATATTTTGAAATTATTGTTATCTCTTGTTTTATTTATAGAATTAATTTATTTTTACTTGACTACCTTTTCATAAATAAAAGTCTACACTGTGTTTTGTGTTCATACCTTAGACCAGCGTCTTCCAACCTGGAAGTCGAGGACTAGTCTAAAGGTAGCCGCAAAAATTAGTTACAGTGAACAATTTTCCAAATTACTGCTAGAAGTTTCTATGTAAACAATGATTTTCTGCCTTGGATGAAATGAAAAACAGATATCGAGCTCGTTTAGTTGTAGAAAAAGAGCTACCAGGAGCTACATCATTACAAACACCAAGATTTGATAAACTTTGTGCTAATAGACAAGCACATCCATCTCATTAAAAACAATAATAAAATATCGTTTTCCAATAGTTTGTATGAATAAATTTTATAAGAGTAAAAATGTTTGTGTTTTTATTTTAGGAAATCTTCAGGGGGGGGGGGGGGGCGCCAAAAGATTAAATATTTTTAAGGGAGGCGTAGTAACATCAAGTTTGGAAACCACTGCCTTAGACTGAGTGCTTCGAGCTTATAACCCTATATTTTATTGCTATTTACAATGGTTAAATAACTAAATGTGACAAAACTTTAAAATGACTATTCCATTTCCAAGAACTTCTACTAATTTTCATATTTAAAATCTTCTAAATTATAAAGAGTTTGTGGTAAACCTGTTTTCAACTTATAAATTACTTATGTTATTATAGTATATCAAGAGTATAGAGTTTAAGTTTTATAATCATTGTGTTGTTATTATTTTGTTGTTGCTTTATATCATCGTGATCATTATTATTGCTTAGTATTACATTAATTTAGATTTAATATTATATTATATTTCGTTATTATCATCATTGTTAATTATTATAATTGTTAAGCTGCATTATCATAATTTAATAAGAATTATTGTGTACCACTGAAGATTTTAATTCATGTATTGCCTTCTATATTCTATGTAATGCATATTGTTCTATAACAATAAAAAAAGTTAAAGTTTTACAAAAATATGACCTTATTATATGAAGTGGATTACCTTGTCAGACAGTAGTATGTGGATGGTGCCATGTGTAGTAAAAAAGGGGTCTTTTGCTAGTCTTGTGGCTTCATGGGCTCCGTCAAGTCCGTTCATGGTGTCATCTGCGTATACCATCAGGGTCCACACCTGCAAGCCAAAACCATCTTCTTAGCACCAAACAGTTAACATACTTCTATGTGGTTCTATCAATCCTGTATTGGTTTCCATTTTGGTTTTTATTAAATTTAATGTGTTACAGGACAAAACACATGGTTAAATTCATATCAAAGAAGAAACCAACTACTATGCTCAAAGTGGAATCCTCACAGGTACAGTAGAGTACACGACAGAGTACAGTAGGATCACCTTAAAGTAGCATATCCAGCTAGCGATCTAAAAGTATACACTGTATTTTGTTACGAAATATGTTTTGAAATTTTGTAACAGTTGTGACCAAGCCAGTTCATCTTATAATCAAAGAATTATGTTTAAATAATAATATATTTGAATTAAAAAATAATACAAAAAATGTATATTTTAACAAAAATTTTTTGTGAACCAATTACAAGAATAATTAATAAGTAAGATAGTAATACACACTAAAATATATTATAAATCAACTGATTAAAAGCACAGAAAGGATGGATAATGCGATCTGATGTGTTATCAACTGGGCACCTAACAGTTTGCAGAGTTAATTATATTTCCCACATATTATGGTTATTATTTGAGGGAGAGGTCATAATAAAAACGTAACAAATAAATAGTAGGTTATTATAAAGTTCTCTTCATACAGATGATTTGAATTGGCCAGTTACATGAATAAAATCGGTAATAGGTTTTAATAATTTAAGAGTAATATAGATAGAGAAAATAATAAGCTCTAAGTTAGGAATAATGTATCGAAAAAAAATTATTTATATTTGAAATTTAATATTTAATTCTATACTTGAAAGATTTATTATAAATATTATATAGTTGCTATAAATATTATAATTATATATTATATTATATATATATATATATATATATATATATATATATATATATATATAAGTGGGAAAACAATACTAAGATCTTTTAACCGTCAAGCGGTCTTAGTCAGAGTCAAAAACCCAACTGATAACTCAATTGTTATTTCACGTGTTTATGTTAAATCTTTATATATATATTATATTCAATATTATATATAATATTTACAATACATATTATACATAATCATTACATATATTTTTTACATTTTATATTTTATTTAAATTGTGTGAACATAAAGTAACAGTCCAATTAATTAATTTAGAATTTAATTATTTTCTAATTATGATGGATATTATCCTAATTGTAAGAAAAAATTAGTTATAATAAATTACCTATTTTTAATCTGAGATTTTTATAAAATTAAGGTCTAGTGGATGTAAACATTACTTAATATTTCTGTTTATTTAGTTGTATACTGCTCCATGCAAAATCTACAATTCATAAAAAATTGTCAAGCAATAGTCATATTAAATTACTGTAATAAATGTTTTATAATAAATACAAATACATTTTTGCAATAAAGCTTAGTACATACTCGTAAATAAAGCTTTGTATTCATATATAAAAAATGTGTATATAAATACAAAACTTTCCAGTTTTTAGAATATCCAGAAAAGCAGGACAGTATATTGTTATAATAAATTATTACTTACTTTTACCTAAAATGCAGTAAAAACTACATTGTATACCTTTTGTATAAAAAAAAAATCTGGAGTGGCCTGCACTCAACTTTACTATAAGTAATCTTAATATCAATGTTCTTAGGTATATAATATATAATGTCTCATTTAAGCATAATGTAAATATTTAAATGGGAGATGCCTATTAGTCTTTCATTTCTGAGGTAGTACAGATAGTGATTGAAGGACATATCAATATATAAGCTTATTTTTGTACATCACACGGCTGATCCAAATAATCTCATTGGTATAACTACAGCAGTAATAACATTTTTGAAAAGCCAAAGTGAAAATTTCTTGATACTAAATAATCTCCTACAAGAGAACATGGCGTTTGTTCAAATAGCCAGTGGATTTCTTATATCGGTTACTTGACCTCCTTCTACTTTGAATATTTAAGTCAAATTTTCAAATTTAAATCAGAAAAATACTCTTATTTTCTCTGAAAAACATCATAAACATCCAAGAAAAAATGTCGTTTTAAGATAATTTATAATTAAGGATATACAATAATTACATTTATTAATCTTCAAACGAAAGATTTTCATTTTAAATTATGTTTTACATTTTTGGTTTTTTATAGAATTATTATACTGGGAATTTTATGGCATCTTAATATTTATTAACACATTTTCCTTCCCCTTTATTGAAAATCATATATACCAATTTTCTCTGAGTGAGTGTTATTTTTTTTCCTGCGTCATGTACTCTGTTATAAGCTTGCTATGAATATAGATTGGGAAAAAATATATTAGTAATTAACCAGTTTACTTGATCCATCAAAGATTCTGGACCGTAGCGTGGTAACAATCAATGCTAACACACTCACCCACCCATACACACACAGACATCATCGAAAAAACTTCATAAAACGACTTTTGGGACCTCAAAACATGTAATTCCGTCAAAATCTCGAGATCGAATTTTTTCACGATCACTATACTTTACTTATAGTAAAGTAAACATATATGCTTGCTAATAACGTAAAACTGTAAGACTTGTAGAGTGATTATAATTTTTTTTTTATATATCAACCCAAAAGCTTTCATTCAGATATCATCATAAAAATATTGAAGCTTGGTTTAAGGGAACTTAAAAAAAATTGTAAATACAAAAGAATTAAATTTTTTTCGTGATCAATATCTTTGACTTATGGCTAATTAAGCAACTTTCTGAACTGCTATTATGCATATGTTGAAACTTATGGACTAAATCCCGCATACACGACATTTTATTAATAAACCAAAGTGTCCATCCTATTCCCAGTCAGTTGTACCACAGACATTCACCCTTAGGTTCGTACTCTCTTCCTTATTTTATTTTTATTTTATACTATATTTACTTTGTACTATCGATAACTCTCCGATGACAGTGTATTTTTTAGTTAATGCCTGAAGAAGAACACCACGTGTTCGAAACGCGTTGTTTATACGATTAAATTTTGATATGTGGAGACCATTTCATTAGCTTTTTACCCTACAAAACCAAAGTGTTTCGAACACATAGTATTCTTCTTCAAATATTAGTGAAATTTGTGAAATATTTGAAGTTTTCTTCAAACAAATTTCAGTAAAAAGGTAGAAACGGGAATGGGCCTATTGCAAGCAAACTATTATATAAAAGTTCTCGTGATACCTTTCTTTGAGGCAGCTATTTAATTTAAGGGAAAATACATAAATGATTGACGTTAAAGTTATAAGTAAGTATTAAATTAAGAATTAATTATTTCTTATTTCTTTATTACTATTAATTGGTCATTAATAAGTAAGATATATGAAGATAACTCATAACTCATTATATTATTTAAAATAATTATAATCTTAATCATACTAAAGCATAAGTGAATCTAATGAATAAAAAACAAATCAATAGAACTTAAGTGAGTAATATTAACAGGATATTTAAAATGAGAATAGTTAACAAACATTTCAATTTCATACAAGAAAATATCAAAAATTGACAACTTTACTAAAACTGCAACCAATTGATATAAATAAAATTCGTATTGTTATTAGTGTCACTGATGATATTAGTAACAATTAAAGAAAAATGTACCACTTAACCTAGTAATTTTCCTCCCCCAAACAGTTTCGGATCACCTTCCTCATTGTCATCGTTTTATCATACATAGTTAATTGAATAGCTCTTCCAACAGGGAAAATCTGTATGGATGTACAAATATAGGATAACCTTTGAAAACTCTCAGGCCCACTGGAAAATTGATGGGAAGATTCTAAACAGGTTGATTAAGAAAAAAAAAATAATTACGAGGTTTAATTATAGATTATTTTTTTTAAAATAATAAATGAAATAAATGTAAATTTGCTTTTTGTTTGATGTATTATTTTATTATTGCTTCAGAAAAATGTTTTTATTTAGAAAGTGCCCATCAATTTTGTAGAAAAAATTTGCAGAATGGATAAATCTATCCAAAGGAAAATTGTTACCTCACTTGGTTTTACAATGATGAGTTTTGAACGATCTATTAATTCTGGTGAAATTAGAAGAAATCGAAAAGTTTATATTAGACAGAAGAAAGAGAGAATGCCTAGAGGAATTGGTAATACTTTGTACAGTTGTCAGGTCAGAATATAGTGTACATATCGGTGTACCTATATGTCTACTATAGGTACCCTGCTTTATGTGCTATAAAACAATTGTTTTCTTGAATTCGTTTTGTATTATAGGATACCCTGGGAGTATAGTAAACTCCGAAAATTTCCTGTTAATGTTTTTGTTTCATGATTTCAGCAATTTCATGAATTTCTTAGCCAATTTTTTTGCAGAATAACATTTATATTTACTGAGTGGATTTATTTATATTTATATCCATATATTTGAAGAGATATATTTATCTATGTACCTTAGATCCCTGAAAATCAAAGTTGTTTAGTTGTTCTGCTTTTGTTTTCCCGTTGACCAATGAGTGAAGAGTGGTTATGAAATTCTCTGTGTCTGCTGCCCGTTCAGCTGGCTCTGGGTTGTGAGACAGGAAAGTTGGCCTGTGACAACGTAACTTCCCAGTGATCAAAGGCAGCACTGGTACATAAAGACCACTTCCTAAGATATTAGCGCTGCATTTGCTGCTCACCAAGCCTGTAAAAAACCAATTACATTATTAGTCGAATTCAGTTTTACTAATTTAAAGCAAACAATGACCCAATGAGCACTACTAACGGATTCAGTAAGGTCATGGGAGATGTGGTTTCACAAGGAAACTCTTAAAATATAATCGATACGACGAGAGTAGGTCTGACCCAAAGCATCAGTGCATAATCTAATCAGTTGAAGTTGGACACGTAGTGGATGTTGTTCCTTGCACAGAGTAGGTCGACCCCTCTGAGCCATATAGTTCATGATTAAATAACCTTCTCGGTCAGGAACCATCATATACCCAGAGGTAGCTAGAGATTTCAAACTTCACAGGTTTTGAGTTGTTTTGTGGGACTCCCTCTAAATTTTAGAATTCATCTCATGAGCCACACCAGGAGTAACATGTATCTGGTCAAGAAATCAACTCTAAGATAGTCTCTAAACATCAGACTTAGTAGGTCAGTCATCCACTGAATTTAATGCAATATACCGCAGATCTACAGCACCAGATCTCTTTGGTGATTCCATTCACAACTGATTAAGAACTTTGTTAGAGATTTAAAGGAAAAATCTTCAATTATTATTAACGCTTCTTTTTAGATTCTTGATGTAAAATATATGTTCATATTTGATTTTACTGGCGTATTCGAGGAAGAATATATTCAGCTATGCTCGATTAAATCTTTTTTATAACTCTTGGTTGAGGAGATGAAGAGCAGGTGGTGAATATAATTGCAAACAGTACAGGAATTTGTCTTGGTACCACATCATTAATGCATGCATCCCAATATTAGTTGTCTCAATGAATTATCATTTTTTGTCTATCTCAATAAAAATATTTAAGATTTTTTATTAACTGGACAGGTAGATTATTACCTTAAAAAGTGACATTCATTTAGATGAGAGAGTATATTCAACAAAAGGTGAAATTAATTCATGATTAGAATGTGGGAAAGAAACACCAAGTCTTCACAAAAGATTTTATGCAACGTCGATACGTTTCGAACACAAATTGTTCATTCTAAGGTTACATCTGCCTTAGTAAGGAGATGTGGAGTGTTCAAAGAGTCATAGGATGCGTCCACGTTGTATAAAATCTTTTGTGTGGAGGCTTGGTGCTTCTTTCACTCGTTCATGTGTAAATATCACACAATAAAAGGTTACATAGGACTTGAATATAGGTTATCATTACCATTTCACTTGTGTACTTCATATATACATCAATTAAAAATGGTTTACGGTATTAAACAGTTAAGTAAAACAAGTCATTTTAAATCATCAATGTTGAAAATCTGTAGTCAAATTTAATGTTGAAAATTATTTTTATTCTACTGTTATCAAGAATAGGAAAATTATAGGAATATCAGAAGTTAACTCTTTTCTTTATTCAACTACCTATAAGTTTTCCTATAAAATTCAACTAATCGGGACATTAATTTAATGTTTAAAATTATCACTTCTGTTTATTTTATTGTATCACAAATGAATGAATTTTAATTTACAAATGTGATGAATGATTTGTAAAAAAACAAAAAAAATCATGAATATTATTGGATAAAATGTATTAATTTAAAATGTTCTTTCTAGACCTTTATTTACTTAAAAAATCTGATTAATTAATGAAATATTATGTACAAGCAGTTGGAATATGACATGTTTTTTCTTCGGGTAACACTGTAGTTGATTACCATGTATGGTCACGTGGTTGGATACCTGTTGCGCCCACCAGTATTTGTATAATTTGAAGTGTTGTTATCACTATGATTTGTGTACCTTGTCTTTTTTTAAAGGCAGACATTTGTATGTTATGAAGGTAATTAGGATACCCTCAATCTTTACTACATGGGCGGATTTATGACAACATTAACATGTAAAACTGTATATGTATGAGAAAAATATCTTCGAAATATGCCTTATTCTGAGGATTCCATTTCTGTTAAGACACAGCGAATAAGAAGCATAACAGATGGCATCAGTTTGGTGTTATTTACTTTATTATGGTGTTTTATGATAATAATATCCGCTTTCTCATTTACATTTGGAGACCCAACAAGATTATCCCATGGATACGACAGTTTTGGAAACATTTGTGGTTCTAATTCGAATAGGAAAATTGGAAGATTAGAACTGTCAGGAAAGAATATGACTGATAATCCTTACGTATTTTATATGGACAGTCATGATTTGAAAAATTCTATGAGAATATGCGTTCGTGAATGCGTCGCAGAAGGTGTGAATAATATCAATGAACTGAGAAACCTATTTCAGACAACAGGTTTGAATCTTTGCAAATATGATTTTAATGTTTTGACGAGCACTGTTAACGACATCCAGAATGGACTAAATGAATCTTTAACAATTAGTTCACCATTTGGTCCATGCCCTGTATTCCCAATACAGCAGACTTATCCAATTTTAAATAGATGTATACCGAGTGATTATACAGGTACCGTTCACGATTTACTTGATTATTGGGACGTCATTCAATTACTTTTACTGGATATTTTTTCGTTGTGGCCAGTGATTATAACATTTTTCTTCGCAGCTTTGATAGGTGCTTCTGCAATTATGTCACTTTTTTATTTGGCAACAACTTTAGCTTCACATCTTGTACTGGCTGCAGTAACACTAGTTTCAGTATCAGGAACAACACTGTTGTGGTGGAAATACTGTCAGATTAAAGAAGAGAAATTCTTTAATTTTGAATGTTGTCAGAGTTCAACTGCTCTACTAATTTCAGCAATTTTGGCAACCATTTTGTGCATTGTTATTTTACTATTGGTTGCTTATTTGAGGTGTAGAATTTCTTTCCTAGAGATTCTCTGTAAAGAAAGTGCTGACTGCCTTAGAGCACTGTCTAGTATTTATCTTCTGCCTATTGTAACATCCCTTACCTTAGCTGCTTTTTACATATTTTGGATATTTGTTATGTCTTATTTGGCTTCTTCTCGCTATCCTGAGACCCACGAATTAACTGGATTCTATGTCGAAAAAGCCAATTTTAATTTGAATTATTATAAACCAGGAACAAATATGAGTATAAGTAATTTTAAAAAGTTTACTCAGGTGGATTTTTCAGAAGGACCATGGACTCAGCATTTATGGTGGGTTTGCTTAATTGGATTGGTATGGGTTTCAGAATTCGTTCTGGCTTGTCAGCAAATGATAGTAGCTGGTGCTGTTGCAAGATGGTACTTTAATGGGAAAATAGTTCCAGAAAAAAATCTTGTGCTTACTTCATTGAAATGTTTGGTTGTATACCATCTGGGATCAGCTGCTTTGGGTTCACTTTTGATTACATTTTTTAAAATTCCCAGACTGATGATTGGTACATTATATTTGCGCTATAGAAGAGGCGTTAAAGAAAACTGTTTTACATCATTTTGCTATAAATCATGTTTGTATTGTTTTAGTTGTTATGAAAATTTCAACGCTCATATAACTCATAATGCTTATACTGTTGTTGAAATGCAAGGTGTTAACTTTTTAACTGCTGGCAAAAGAGCTTGGATTATTAATTTAAGCAATAAATTAAAAATGGCGCGTGAAAATGCATATGCCAATGTAATTATGTTCCTAAACAAGTGTTTGGTTACTTCGTCGGTAGGATCTATTGCTTTTCTTTATTTCAGTGCTACTGAATCAGTGTATTCTCCAATCCTGCCAACACTGCTTGTCATTATATACAGTTTCTTTATATCTCATTGCGTTGTTTCCCTTTTTGAGCTCACAGTTGACACGCTTTACCTTTGCCTCAGTGAAGATCAAGATATAAACCAAGAAGATGGCCTTTGGAAACAGTCTCCTTTAGTACCACAAGAGTGTCACTGTGATGAGCCAAAAAACAAACCCTCTACTTCGATTTGATCGTAACAATCATGTCTTTATCAAGAAATTATATAATTCCCAAGTGATCTCCTTTTTATACTAAGTAGATTTAACATGTTCCTTGATAACGAAATATAAACCAACGAACATTGTCCTTTTTGAAGAGTGATAAAAAAAAATGAAACAAGTATATCAGCATTAATTTATTTAACTTACTTATTACGATTAATTTTTACTTTAACTGATAATAATAACCTAACTATTACTTTACTGCCGTTCATATTCTCTTTTGGTTTTTTGCTAAGTTCAGTAGTAACGAATCGTATGTAGAAACTAATTTATTTTATTTTTAAGGGGAAAATATATTATGTACTTACATTTTTTTTAATTTTGGTGATATAGGAATAAAGGGAAAGTAGTTAGTTATTAGGTAAACTGTATTATCGTGGAGCAAATAAAATTAAATCTTTCTTAAAACAAAATGTTTTAATCTGGATGACTGTATTATTTTGGAGCAAATAAAATTAAATTTATATTATTACAAGGTGTTATAATTTTGTTTCTTGTCAGATTTCAATGCCATTTCAAAAAAAAAAAACATTCTGAATAATACTTTTAAAATTTCCACTATGAGTTTTTCTTTGGTAATAAATTTGTAGAGGTTAAATTACATCTTTTATAAGTACAAACAATTATTACTAAAGGATATTAAGTTATAAATCTTGGAAAAACATTGATTACTAGATTTTGTAGTATGTCAAGCTTTTGTTAAAAATGGGAATAGCTCTATTATAATTCGTTTGGCTATTGCATTCGAAAATGTAAACTATGCCAACAATATGGTCTTTGTGTACCAACAATAATCATATTGTTTTTGAAAATTTTGTAAAATCATTTACCTTTTTTTTTTTTTTTTAAGGTGGCTCTAATAAAAAATTTAGGAACTTTCTAGCTGTGATATTTGAAAAAAATATATATATCGTTTTTGATTTTTGCAAATATGAAATAAGTGTCACATATACATTGAACCTTTAGAATATAACCCTGTATTAAAAAAAAAAAAAAAAGAAATCAAGCAGTCAATCACAATGTCGTATTTATTCATATTACAAATTATTGAAGAAAAGTTTCTACGTAAGATAGTTTTGGTTATAAAATAACGCGTTTTGAACATGTATATTTCTTTTTCAAATTTATCTCATAATATTGAAGAGGTAGAATCGGAAACTGAGAATAGCATTAGGCTCTTGAAACGCGTTGTTTTGTTAATTAATCTACTTTAAGTATATTTTTAATGTATAGATCAGGGGTTCTCACCCTTCCTTGCCCCATGCTTATTAAAAATAGTTTTGGATATATTGAATATTAATTTAATTAAAATAGTATTTTTTTAATTTATAATTAAAAGGTCAAAACCTATATAATTGTTTCCCTCAATCTTAACTTTTTATGACACAAGTCACCCTCTGAAAACTCAAAATTCACCACTGGGGTTGAATTTCACCTTCATAGAGAAGCCCTGATATATATTCCACACTCTAAAATTTGAATTACATGGTCAAAGTATTTTTCTATTATATTAGTGCCATAATTAGTAATGAAAAATGTCCTAATTTCTTATTATTAAATGTTTATTAATTAAAATATAACTTATTGCTATCATTAATTGATCGGAAGCTAAACTAATGCCAAATAATTTAAATTTGATATAACTTTTTTTTTTTAAATAAAAATGTTTATGTAATGTTATTGACCTTTCTATTTTAATGTTTTGTAACTTAAGTTATGCATAAACCAAGTTGCTTTGAAAAGGCTTTAAAATTTATAATTTTCAATAAAATAAATGATTGAACTAAAAGGTTTATTTTTTTTATGGTGTTACTAGTCCCAACACATTTAACTTAAATTGTATATATTATAAAATTCTTTTATATACAGGTTAGTACTACTGAAGTTAGTTAAATTATGTTGATCAATCACCTTACCTCGTACATTTTCCATGTTCCTCCAACAGTTTTGGAACTCATTCATTGTCAATGGTCATTGGTCGTTTTTGTAGGTCAATAATAGACCTACTGAAACTGATAGAGATGGGAGGAAAGGTACATTGTAAGGCGGATGATTTTTTTTTATATAATTCTTTTAAAGTTTTCTATTTGAAAATGATAGTTAGCACATTCAAATACTGAATTTAACTTAAGTTCAGTAGAAATATATTTTATTTTTGGTTCTCACTACTTCTCAAGTGAGTTTACTAAACACAATACTTCTCATATATTATGAGGAGACGTTCAAGTGATAAGAAATTATCACCTTTAATAGGAGGTTCTTTATTTCTGAAAAGGTGTTCTTCTATGATGCTGACTGGTCAAAATTAATAATTAAATCATTAAAATAATGTTAAATCTAGTGTGGTTACCTGGTAACAAGGGAATGAGAGTAGCAAACAATTTGGAAAAAGTTGGAGACAAACAATTGTGAAGATTCCATTCCTTTGAGAGATATGGTTGGTTTATGTTCGTGTTTTAATTAATATGCAGCGTTTGTTGGTATTATTTGGCTGAGAAAATGTAACTTACTTTTTACTAGAAGAGTTAGGAGCGAAGGAGGAGAGGGTATAGTAGGGAGTGAAATGTAAATTTTGAAGACTAAGATAGGTAGAAGCATGTTTGCATCATTCTATTGTAGATACAACCTAAAATACGTGATATATTTCACTGAACTGACTTAATAAGTGATACTAATTTGGTTCCTTTGTAACGCACATACTGAGGGGGTCAGCCTAGTTCAGTGGTTAACCTCCTCGCCTCTGAACTGATAGGACCGGTGTTCGATCCCCACCTGGCCTTCGATTTATTCATGTGGGAGGTGACTAAATCTGAGCACATCGTCCTTCGGAGAAGGACGTTAAACCGTCGGTGCCGAGCCTATACGATGTCAGGTACCTACTCTAAAGATCCCTACTCTAAATACACTTGAGTGAGGCAAAATTTAGAACTCCCACTGTAGAATCAATCTTCATTGTATGGTATTACAAAGGGCCAATGCTCGGCCTATGTATGTTCCGTTGTGGGACTACCACTGCAACCTAACCTAACCTACACGCTAGGAGTACAACCCGTTGAAGTGATGGAAAAAAATTGATAACACTTTTTTAATTATATATGAACAATTTTTTTTACACCAAACCGTGATTACGAAAATTTACCAAAAAAGTGACTCCTTTCTTTGAAATTGGATTTCTTTTGGAGCATTTCTATAGTGCGAACGGATACACACACTCACATTACTTTACCTTCACATTTTTAGATTTAGAGGCATGGTTAGATATCAGTGACAATCCCTCAAAGGAACCTACTCAGGCCGAACATTGACCATTTGTGATACCCCACGATCAACTTTCTACATTGGGCGTCCCACATTTTCACTAACTAAAGTGTATTTGGAATAGAGTACTCGTGAACGAGAACTGACATCGTACAGGTGCTCGGGACCGACGGCTTAATGTCCTCTCTGAGGGACGGCATGCTTAGATTTTTTCCAACTGCCATGTGAATAAATTGATGTCCTAATCATGTATGGAGGACAATTACAAAGATGTATCAACCGTATAATGGAATATAAGAAATCATTAAAAATAAACTACTAGTCATATCACAAACTTACAGGTAACCAAATAGTGTTTCAAGAAATAAGTAGATGTAAATTGTCAACTGTAGATTGTAAGAAAATTGCATTCATTACCAATACCAAAGGTGTTGACTTGAAGCTTGTTTGCTTGCCACATAAGAGATTTTATTGAAGGGACCAACATTTCGCAGCCAGATTCTTCTTCATCATTTGGGAATTTTTGACAGAGGAAGTTCTCAAATGAGTTAGACTCTATCAACCATCTAAACAGTGGACAACATAATGAATAGAAAGAAAAACCTATTTTACTTATACGTATCAATGAAGTCGTATTTTGGTACTGAAGTAAGAATTGAGATGAGAGTTGACTTCAGTAAATTTATTCTAATTTTTTGACAACCTTATAATTACTGATTGCAACATTATATCCAATTATTAAGTTTATAATATCGTTTTAGTAGGTACTGAAAGCAGAATTAGATTATAAAATATCCAGGGTTCGGGTCCTTACATAGTCTTCTATTCTTGTGAAAGGTAAAACTTACTGTAACTTAAAATTTATTGATTAATATTACTTTTACATGTTTTGAAACTGCAGACGTATTATATATATTTTAGCCTGGAGTGACATTTCTTTCATAGTCACCTGAGCCGTTTATTTTGAAAGTGGCCTAATTCCATTTTCCAAAAAAATTTAGCTAGCTATTTAAATAATTACATTTTTACGTTATCTTTACCTTTTGCAGCAAATTGTACAAAATTTATTTAAAATTACTAAGAATTTTTATAACAAAAATTAGTTGATAAATAAAATGACAATATTTTTAAATTTTGTAAAACGCAAACCCTTAAATATCTCGATTTTAACATAAATGGATTTAGGCTACTTTCAAAATAAGCGGCTCACCTAATCTTGTGATAAGTGAGACTTGCGCTAACCTAAAACTAGACATTGAGTAACAAATTTTACATCCAGATGTTTTGAATCCGGAGTCTGTACATCTTTGTACAGAAAGACAGAAAAGGAAGTTTCTTTCATTGGCTCCAAAACCCTTCGAATAATTTGGGATTTATTATAACCTATAAATGCGAAGTTTACATATATTAAAACCAGAGTCGGATCATAAAATATTCTGGCATTTGAGCGGAAAGTGGCACTTTTTGATCGTCTCTAATCTTTTTGGTTTGAATCAAAATATTTTAACCTGCGATAAAACTGCAACCAGATCGTAAAATGTCCAGTAGACTGGAAACACCATACTCTTTTAGAAAATAAAATTTATTTTTTAATAAATTAAAAAACTATTGTAATTTATTTTCTAAAAGGTCTCTGAAGCCCTTTTAGAAAATAAAATTTGTTATAATGTTAAGTTGATTTACTAACCCACAAAGATGATGTTTATCTACATTAAAACCGGAGCCGGATTAATAAATATTCAGCCATCATATCCGGAAGTGACATTTTTTGATTAGCTCCAAAAATCTTTTAGAATATGTGACTACTTATGGCCTTAAGGTAATTTTTAACAAAAGAAATTGACACATTCTTGTGATATGAGTAGAGCATGGTGATTATATTAAGGCTTTTCAACCGGAAATGACATTTACTCATCAGCTCCGAAACCTTGCTATAGTTTGTAATTATCATATTGTTTAATTTGAGACTATCTATTAATTAACAAAGGTAAAAGAAAAAGACTTGTTTTTTCATCAAATTCATGAAATAGTGAAGTATTTTGTGACTTTATAGTCATTTAATGGACAAATTTGAGTCCAGTTGGGTGTGAAAAAGATTCAAGTTCTGCTCGGTATATTTCAAGTGAAAACTGTACCTGAGAAGTAACTTCTGCTCGGTGGGCGCCAAAGAGAAGCGAGGCAGTTGGGTTGCCACCATGCTGGTCATCCAGGCAGCCGATTCCCTGCACTGTTGGTACTCCGTATCCAGCCGTACCCATTCCGCCTTAGTTGCCAAGTTGCACACTCTTTCAAGACCCCATTTCCTGCACATCATATGCTATAATAAATAGTACAATATTTCTCAATTTTTTTTTTTATTACCTCAAGGATCATTTATGTATTTAAACAAACAATGTCCCAACAACAGTCTCGTTACAAGTGGCAGGGGTGAGTAGAACGCGTCCACTGGCTTCACGTGGGACGTACAAAGGGTTGGATGTAGTATTTGCCCAGGTCTGCTTTAAAGAAAGGGTTCCAAACATGGGGTGCAAGATGATATTTAAGAAGGTGCGAAAAAAGTTCAGGTAAATAATACGATATTATTATTGTTATTCAATATGATATTAATGTCATTCAAATGTAATAAATCCAAAAGGAATAGTTTATATTCCTCCAAGTACAATAGTTTGCAATCCTCCAAGAGGAATGGTTTAGATTTCTCTAACAAAAATAGTTTACAATCCTCCAAGAGGAATCTTTTACATTATCTTCTACTTGTAGTAATGTTATTATTATAAATATTTAGTAATTGATTAGTATTAATTACATTCTCTTTGTACTATCTATAATAATATGTTTACTTTTATTACATTTGTGTTTAATATTGAGATTTGTATTTGTCGTATAGCTGTAAGCGTATCTACTCGTATTTACTGAGTATACCATTACACAGTATAGGCTGTGATGTAATTCCTTGACAAAGGGGCCAGGGTAGCCCAGTGGCTGGCGAGATCGACTCTGCACAAATAGATACCAATTCAATTTTCACTCTGGCCCTCGATTCTTTTACACTGGAAATGAAAAATAAGAGCACTTTGTCTCTTGTAGAAGATGTTAAGCCTTCGACCTCGAGCCTGTACGATATCAGGTAACCGTTAAAGATCTCTACTCGAAATACACCTGAATTAGGTGAAGTTTCGGACTCCCAAAATATAATTAGTAGGATGATGAAATATTTCCTTGATAAATCAACATCAAATGTGTTTTTTGCTTGCAGATCTTCAATCCCACCCTCGAAGAAAAAAGAACTCCTTGATACATCATTCAGTCACATCAAGACCTCATGCTAATGCTGCCTATGTAGGCGACGCACCACAAAAATAAATATTTGTTCCAAGCTTTTCTACCATGTACTCCTTGGAACAATTGACTGTCAGAGACAGCAGATCTCATTCCTTCGCCCCTCGCCCCTAATCAAAAACAAACAACTTAAACATATACTCGTATCCTGATATCAGTTATTAACAAAACTTATAACAGCAATTTTAAGATTCTAATGTTCCTGAAACATTACAATAATTGAAAATTTTTGTAAGGCTTTTATTTTTCTTTAATTATATCAAAGGTAGGCCTTAAATTTGTTTGTTTAAATACATTGAGAGGTAAAATAAAGTTATAAGATATATTAAAAAAGTCTAAAGGCAAATGTATATTTATACATTTATATATGCAGAATTACAAATATTTCTTACTGCTGATTCAGTTCTGTAAAAATAGTGCAGGATTCCCTGGCTAGAGCGCACCAGCTGTTCAATGTGCACATGCCAGTCAAGATGTACCTGGATTCTGTACAAGTATCGTGTCCCTGACAGTTGCATAACTAGTATTATTACAGGTCATCAGCTATAATATTAAATTATAATTATTTCAATAATTATGATGTTTTAATAATTGTTTGTTTGTTTGTTTGTTTCTTTATTACCAACGTGTTGTTTCAGGGGGTGGAAATGAAACTAATCCATCATGTGCATCTATTTTTAATTATGGGCGTTAGTACGAATATGTATGACGGTTATTATTTGTAAGCCTTTTTACGGGTAACTCTTTAAATTTAGAAGTTCATATTAGATATTATCATAATACGAATTTTTATGAGCTTGCAATATTATATGAGAAATATTACATTAAAAATCTGTAGTGGCCTACACTCAACTTTACTTTAAGTAAATGTATATGAATCTCTGACAATCAAATGATTTTTTGTTTTATATTACTATTCACACATTTTAATTAATAATGTATCATTTGTCTAAATGAAGCTATAATCGTTTTAACAGTCGCAAGAAATTTGAAATCATTGATCAATCTGATATGGTATTAAAAAGATTAAACTGAGGGCCTGAGTCTTATCAAACTCGTGAGCTCCGATGTCATTATGCATCCCTTTGTTTAATTAAATTCAACCTCAGATTTTAAGTTTCTTAATGACGTTCAAGTATATAGAGAAGTAACTATAGTTTTAGGAATGATTTATCAAAATCTTTATCTTTTACGAGACAATTGGCTCGCATTTGGATATAATGTGATCATAGGTTTCCATCAGTTTTAGACAGAGTGTCTGCATTTTTTTAAATTCTTCCTTTGAAGATATAGTATTCTTCACAAATGTAAGTTCAGATAAATAAGCTTTTAAAAACTAAATTGGACCCACTTGTTCTTGCCATTTTTTTAGCTGCTTTCTTCTTGATCTATTTGTTAGTTCCACTCCTGTGAAAGCTGAGGTGAATAGTATGAAAATGCTTGAAAATGCAGAATATTTGATTTTGAAAAAAAAAAAAAAATTCTCAACTGATCCTTATATGAGTTAAAGTACTAGTTGTAGGTATAATTTCGTTCTGATCTCTCAAATGTTATGGTTTGTATCCTCCTTACAAGCTATCAGATTCAATCATAAGACAAAATTTTTACATTTTATGGAAAAAAAATTAAAAAATTTAAAAACCTGAGGATTTTTTCACGCTTTTCTGATTTTAATGTTAATACTGACATTTAAAAACTGTAGAGTTAGTATGTTATAGAAAAAAAAATGTTGTATAAAAACAAATTTTGGCCAAAGAAGTGACCTTGCTAATATGCAAAATCTATCTATATTGCAAAAAAAAGCTCATTTTTATGTAAAATATGAATTAGAACCATCAATCGGTGTTATCTGTAGCACTGCTACATATTTTTGAATACAACAAACCCTCTCACATGCACACATACATCATAATAGACGTCACAAAAAACATCAAAAAGAACTTTGGGCCCTCAAAACTTATAAATTTTTGGTCATACTTATAGTATGATCACTATACACGGTGTATACAGTAAAGTAAAAATGACAAAAATTCTATCTATAATATATTGAGAAATTTTAGGTAAATATGAATATTCATATGGAGCAACATTACTATCACAAGAATGAAACTGCAGAGTCCAAAAACGTTGGTTAACAAGATAGGTTTGTGGCTGAAACGTACCGTGGAGCCCTCACGTCAGGACGGAAGGAGTTGTTTAAATTTATATATGAAATAAGAAGAATAAGAAAGACCCCGGGAATGACGCCACCTGTTGTGTGTTGAGTGAAGAGCCGTTATGAGGCAGTTAATGCCTCGTGGTGTTATGCAGAAGATTTTTCCTTTTGAGTTTTGGTACTAACAGTGGTTGTGGTATTCTTTATAGTCGTACAGAGCTTTATTTTATTGGCAGTATATTATTTTCTTTGTGGTTTTTCTAGTTTTGGCAAGGTCTTGGTCTGTTATTTTTGTGTTAGATATAAGTATTTGTTTGTGATGTAGGGTCGTGGAAGCTCACCTCCGCGTATTTCACCTCGGGTGTATCTCGGAGGCTGGTTTGCCTCTATCTTTGGCTAGGACTGTTGCACCCGAGATGCGGCGAAAGAGCTTTCACGCTAAAAAGCATCGATCTGTTCTGCTATTATCCGTGATATGGCTGAAAAGCTGGGCACACGTCTTAATATCAAAACAGGTTAACAATATAGAAAAATGATAAAGGCTTAAAAGAATTAAACTGTACTTGTTGGATATAAAAGAACTTTTCATAGCGCAGCTTGGCGTCCATTGAATCATCGATTGAAAACATAGATGTATTAATTCAACAACTTCAGAATGTATTAATATAATGCCAACGCAAGGAATAATTTACGTAAACATAGATTTTTCAGGTAGCATTGAATTCATTACAAATGATTTCCTGGATTGCAAGCTTCCTGATTTTCAAAAAGAGATGGTATATTGAGACATCAAAAACTAATAATGTAACAAATAAGAATAAGTTTATTCTTATGTGAGAACCTGGCAACAAGGGGATACGGGTAGTAAACCGTTTAGAATAGAATAGATCGGGATAATTAATGAATTAATGAAGAAAAAGGAGATAAAAGGTGGATACAACAATCGTGTTGAATTTAGTTTAAAAAACTCATTCTAACTGCACCTACTTTTGTAAAAATAGTCACAATAATCAATATTGATTGAAAGAGTTTAGGCGATAGCAAAGGTGGGAGACGGGTCACTCCAGTAGAAAAAAGCACGTTTCAGGGGGTAAAAATAGAAAATAGAAAAAAATTAAAATAATTAATAAGCTAACAAAAAATCTGAAATTTTATACCAAAATGAGTTTTTGAGGTCATAATTGTTTTATGTATTTTGTGTGTAATACTGTTTTAAACTGTAATATTTGCAAATTAAAAACAAATTTCTTTAAATTTTGAAAACTATTTTTTTTTAAAGTGGTTGAAAGTTTATTATATTTGTTTGCATAGCCAGTTAATTTTATTACACTATTTTTTATACAATTTCAATTATAAATTTTTATTTTGAAAAATCATTGGTTTTCTTTGATGATGACTGTATATGTGTATACGAGTACTTGTAATAACATGAAAGTGTGGGACTAATAACAGTAGTTTAAAATTAGATCCTTGATTGCAATTCTATGTAAATAAATATTTTGAGGACTTTTAAGGGATTGTCAATGGCAATTGTTGGGGGGGGGGGGGGGGGGAGGTCAAATCTTACGCCACTGTGGAAGAGTAAATAAAATGCGTAAAATATAAAATCACATTTTTTTGTTAACTACTACTTATGCAGGATTCAATGTTAATTATCATTGGAATAATACAGACTCTCTCTGGAGGTTAGAGAAACGTTTGATTGATTCCATTTGAATGCGAAGCAATTGACTTGAAGAGTATAAAGGTTTTTGGCAAACCATGCCTGTAACCATAGTGAGACATAGTTCTTCAAGGCCATTTTATAGTCCAATAAAGCTATCACTGATAGCTGATTTCAAAACGAATAATTGAAGTTGGATAGGTC
This sequence comes from Hermatobates lingyangjiaoensis, assembly GCA_026182355.1. Taxonomy (NCBI): domain Eukaryota; kingdom Metazoa; phylum Arthropoda; class Insecta; order Hemiptera; family Hermatobatidae; genus Hermatobates; species Hermatobates lingyangjiaoensis. The sequence continues at coordinate 2,087,389 of JAPFBL010000011.1, read as the reverse complement.
AGATGTGATAGGTAGCTCTGCGCACGAGTTCGATGACTCAGGCACTTAGTTTAATCCGAATAATGAGAACTTGTCTCATTGTTCTAGATCAAAGATGTTAAACTTTTATAACTGATAAAATGTTCATAACTACAGTAAAAATCCAATCATTAAGTTGATTGTCTATTAGTTTGATACTACTTTACCAAAGTGTTTAACTTAATCACGATAAAATAAAATAAGAACTCAATTGATCCTTAGCGAGTATATTATGTTTACTTATAGTAAAGTTGAGTGTAGACCACTTCAGATTTATTTCATTTTTTTTTTTAGTAATAGTAGAGCTTTTTATTTGTTATTTTATCCCTGTTTTTGAACAACATTCTACAATTTTTAACGTGAACAATTATTACCTGTATTGCGCCTAATGGATGTTCAATATCAATAAAGAACCGACTTCACAACAATTTTAGCAAAATCTGGTAGTTAAATTCCTATCAAATCGAAAAAAATGAATAATTTGTAAATAAAGGCCACTATAAAAAGTATAACATTATTGGCGAGCTTTTTGTTTCGTCCCATGTTGAACAGTTACTCGAATATTCGATTTGGTGGTTATAATCATTTTGGTTTTTGATATACGCTTATCACTCCCTCATTCACATACAGAGTAATTTTAGAAACCTGCTTTATTGGATTTAGGAGATCTCAAGAAGTGTATTTCCTTTGACCCGAAGGTAATAATTTCTTATCTTTTTACTTCATAAAGAGGAGTATAAGGAATAAAAATGTACCACACAGAGTTAAAAAAACAAATGTTATTAAAGTTATATGTAATATGTAATAATAAGCAAAACTAACCATAAAAATTTTAAACTTGGTCCCTTTAGAATTAATTTGAATTATATATTATATATATTATATATATATATATATATATATATATATAATCAATGATCAAACCACAATAAGAAAATGGGAAAACAAGACTAAAATCTTTCAACCGTAACAAGCGGTCTTCGTCAGAGTCAAAAACCCAACTGAAACACTAGATGCAGAGAACATCTTTTGACTCTGACGAAGACCGCTTGTTACGGTTGAAAGATCTTAGTCTTGTTTTCCCATTTTCTTATTGTGGTTTGAACATTGATTGTTATTTCACGTGTTTATGAGAATTTATATATATATATATATATATGTAGAAAAATAACAATTAAACACATGATGCAATCAATGTAGTCTAAACCACAAGGACAAAGAAAAACAAAAGAAATATATGCTCTGATGATAAAATGAAAGGTCTCAGAGCATTTAGTTTGTGTTTTTCTTTTTCCTTGTATTTTATACTTAATATACATACGGATTTAAGGGTAAACATGCAAAATAAAGATCAACACATAAACGACAGAAGAGAGAGAGAAGAGAGAGAGAGAGAGAGAGAGAGAGAGAGAGAGAGAGAGAGAGAGAGAGAGATTAATTATATTTACATAGAGTAAAAAGAATAAGTTCATACAATTATGAAAAAGTCCAATTTAATACATTTAAAACATGGTAAGTAAAATAATAAGTTTCATTTTTAAAACAATTATTTCAGTTTCAAATTGTCTGTTTTCTTCAAGTTAACACATTAGTAAAAATTAAAAAGCAAAAAAACTTAGATAAAAAAGGTTTAAAGATTTAGTTAAAAAATATAGTTTTTTTTTTTATAACAAGAAGACTATGTTCAAGTTGTTTTTCATAGTTATTTGGACCTTCTTAGTTTTTATCATTAATACTAATAGTTAATTATACTACAATTATTAAGAGGTTGAATTTTTTAGAGTGCACAACTTATTGTTGAGGAGGGATGTTATCTCTACATTCTGTACTGTGGATTGAAGTAAACTAAACCAATATCAAAAATATTTGTTTCCATTGCCATATTGAGTCTGCTATAGTAATTATAGGCTGTACATAACACTAAAAGAACCCCCGGTATTTTGCAGAAATGTGATATTGTCGTAGTACGGTGGTCAAGAGGCCCTCCATTAGGAGGGTTCTCCTTCTGTGCCCATTCGTCGGCGTCCTCTCTGCGAGGGCGGACAACAGATTATGCTGTTTGCTTGGACTGGCTAACAGTCGGAAGACTTTGTGGACTCTGACCAACGCCTGCAGCCAACGCAGGCTCAAAGTACCTAGGTCCAGAGTTCCACAAGAGAATTCTTAAAATATTGTCGATATCACGGGGGTGGGGAAGGTCATACAGATCTCCTTTAGGTTTCCATATTCATAAAATTCATATTTAGGTGTTGGACTCATGGCTTTGGTTGCTCACCCAGGATTGGTAGACTTCCTGTTGAGCAGTAAGAGAGAGTTGTACCCTCACCCTTTCTATTCAGTAAGTTGCGTCACTTGGTGGGTGAACTTAAAAACTGCTACTCACTTAGGTGAGGCTTGGTCCCGAGTTAATAACACTTCCCTTTGGGAGGAGACCGAATTATTATGGAACAATGTTGCATAATAATGGTTCACCTTAAACTAGTAGGAGTCGACTACTCTGGTTCTCTGGCTTAAGGTGGATTGTCATAAGTAATCAATGTTCGATAACAAAATACTACACCTAAACTTTTTGTAGTTTTCCCAAAAGATTGGTTTATAGTAAACAAAACTAATAAATTGAAATGACGATGATCTTCTCTATACCATGGAAGAGACTCGATAATTGGAACTAATTCATGTTTGGTAACCAAAAATTAGCGCTTCAAACATTTTAGTTACCTAAAGATATTTTATTATAGTAAATTTCACATATTAAAATGAAAATAAAACTAAAACATTATGGGGATATCTCGACCAATGAATGTAATCCATGTTTAAATACAACATACTAGATAACGGACTAATAAATTTGGAACTAGACCGTCTAAAAAGAAAACATTTATTGAAATAAAGTCAAATTTTGCAGTCAATTTTCCATATTATACGATACAGATATTCATAGACAAGTCGAATTATTGTAGTTGGATTTCATACTACTAGACCTCTAAGTAGTATCCAAATTGACAAAAATTGTAAGGTGTAATGAAAATAATTGATAATTGAAAAAATGATTTATTTTCATACGATTGTGGCAATGAATCGATAAATATATGTAATTGTTGATAAATAGAGACTAATGGATCACTCACTGAACTTGAAATTACCCCAAATCTGATATCTTTTGCGGAAGGTATTTACGTGAATATACAGGTGAAAATTGCAGGATTGGACTAATTAGACTTTAGGATACAGGTTACCACTCACCAGTAGGTTGATTTCATTAAATTATACATTTTCATTCTGTCTTTTCAAATACTGTTCAAGATCTGTTGAAAGTTTAAATTTTTTTTTCTCTTATCCACTGGCTGTGCAAAGTATGTATTTAAAACAGTAAGAAAATCTCTGCTTGTTTTCAAAATGCAGTTATTCTTTCTCTGAATCTAATGTATGACAGCCTTAGACTTCTAAAAGCATGTTTAGGACTCATATTAACAGACAAACGAATATAGAAAAGCTACAAGGGTAACAAACATCACATTATCCTAGGCTTTGCTCATTAAAATTATTATTTGAAAAAAATAGAAAAAAATCTCCACATAAATTAGTACTGTTATTAAAAGAACGCGGTTCAAACACTTAGTGATCGTCTTCAAGTTTATTTTCACATAGTGAAGGCATAAAGATGATTGAAATGAGACTCTCCTTTCTTTTTCACAATAAGGCGGGGAGCTTGAAGAAGAAAACTAATTGTTCGAAACGAGTTGTTTCGATAACAATACTACTTTATATCAACATATTCTATAATTTCCAACAAAGAGTAAATACCACACGGTGATTCAGTATAAACAGGGAAACTTGAAGAAAAAAACACTAAGTGTTCGACACGACGATATATTTTTATAACTACGTCATTACTATTCATTACTATAAACACTACTAAAAAAAAGCACTTTACAACCTATGCGGTATGCTTCAACTGGCTGTGACTAAATGAGCATCACCATTGAATAAGACTTTGTCCATAGTCCAACAAATGTCTTATCCAGAAATGCTTAATAAATGTAGTACATCTTCAAAAGTGCATATTAACACACGCTACACCTACTGTAGTTACTAAAACGGTCACCCTACCATGAACGCCTCAAAAACAACACAATCAACAATAATATTACAACTACTTTATTAAATTTATTATTATTTTATTGTTTAATTTTTTTTTCAAAATCTAATAGATAGAATGTTTCTTTCCATACACAGAAACAACCACGCTAATACTACAAACACAACTGTAATAACCATACCACTATTACAAAACACTATTTGCTTTTTGTTAAAAAAGCAAATTATCTAAGTCGTAACTATGGGTTAAATGTTTATATTTTAAGAGCTTTCTTAAAGAACACGCTAGAAGAGAGTAGAGCGCGGAATAGTGTATTTACGGCAAGGACTAACCAGAGCCTACACTGTATTCATATGAAGAAAGTTTTTTTTTATTTTCGAGTGTGTGATTGAAGGTCTGTTAGGAAGCTAAAGCAGCAACTCTTGCACGTTTTTGGTTCCTCAAAGTAATATTGCATCGCCCTAATCGGCTTTGTGAGTCCTAAATTTTATCCCAATCATGTGTCCTTAGAGTGAGGATCTTTGAACTTCGAACAGTCTTAGGACTAACGGCTTAACGTCACCTCTGAGGGACGACTTGTTCAGATTGTTTCACTACTCATATGAAAAAAAATTGATTGCTAGAGTGAGAATCAGCTAGTTCAAAGGTGAGCACGTAACCTACTGGGCTACCCTGAACCCAGTTATGAAGAAAGTTATAGTATACATATGATTAGTAACTAAGCAGAAAGTGGAAGCTCTGCTGACAAAAGTATAAAATATATTAGAGGTGGGGTTTTTGTTAAACATTTCTTAATATTTGAGGTAAAATGTCTACGAGAAAAACGGCTGTTAGTTAAGACTTTCATTTCTTTGATCAAAACAAGTAGAACAAGTGGCATGATTTATAAAGTGATAAACAGTGATTTCAACTCTGACTACCTTGCAAGACAATGAGTCGTTTGAAATCACAGAATGTCGCTTCCTTATAGACAGCTTGATTGCAGTTAGTTGGTTTAATGCTCAATAGGGTTCCCAGACAATGTGGCATAATAGGTTAGCATAGGATGCAGTGGCAGTCCCACTAGAGAACACACATAGGCCGAATCTTGGCCTTTTATGATACCATACAATGAATATTCTACATTGAGAGATCCTAAATTTTGCCTAACTCAAGTGTATTTAGAGTAGGCATTTTTAAGGGGTTCTTGACATCAAAAAGGCTTGGGATGGACGACCTAACATTTCCTCCAAAGGAAGACATTCTCAGATTTATTCAGCTGCCCGAGTGGGTATTGAACCCCCGACCTACCAGGCCAGAGGAGAAGTCCACTCCACATTGCCACTGGGCTAACTTGGCCCCTCTGGCATAATCGGTGATGGACAAGGTTATCAACATGCAAAACAGCTTATAATTGCCAAAGCCAATATGTATTGGAATATAAATAAGTAACAAATGATGCCCTAAAACACAAGCAGAAGGGGAACAATGGCACGTTCAATCACTCACATTCTCGCGACAAGTATCTATGCGGTATGCTCCAACAGGCTGTGGCCATATGAGCATCACCATTGAATAAGACTTTGTCCATAGTCCAACAAATGTCTTATCCAAAAATGCCATAATAAATAATAAATGTAGCACATCTTCAAAACTGCATATTAACATACGTTACACCTACTGTAGTTACTAAAACAGTCACCCTACCATTAAGACCATTTCAAAAACCACACAATCAACAATAATAAAACTACTACTTTATTAAATTTATTATTTTTTTAATTATTTTTTCAAAATCTAATAGGTTAGCTCTTTTGTTGGTAGAGACCATGTAACTAACCACTTCTCCTGATGACGACGCATGTTGAAATATTTATGTGAGCTATGTAGTTTTTTTCATTTGTCCCTTTAAGTGTTCTAGTCTATAGTTTATATATACCATATATATCAATGATCAAACCACAATAAGAAATGGGAAAACAAGACTAAGATCTTTCAACCGTAACAAGCGGTCTTCGTCTTGTTACGGTTGAAAGATCTTAGTCTTGTTTTCCCAATTCATATTGTAGTTTTGATCATTAATTGTTATTTCACGTGTTTATGTGAAATCTTTATATATATACGTTTCACGGTAAATCACAGATACAGAACAAAGAAACAAACACACTTACTGTCTCTAATTTTTTGTTGAACCGTCATCAGGAGAGTTGAGATAGAGACACCAAGTGCACTGGCGAAAAATAACTACAAAAAAACTTGATTCTCAACGGTTGGTCAAAACAAAAACACTGTTCACCTAGGTCAGTGCTTCGAACATTTTTATAGCATCATCAGGGTTCTAAAAAAAATCAAGACATACGCCAATAAATAATCTCAAAATGAATATGAAATAATAGATACTTATTTTTTAATTGATATACATTATTCCTTGTTCTCTTTGAGACGTGTTGTCTTGACTTATTGTTCAGTCTTAATAATGTTATACAAATATAACAAAACGTTATCCTAGGTGAAGTGTGTTTCAGTTTCAACTAACCCGAAAAACTTCTGCCTCTTGCTGTTATTCCTATTTAGAGTAAGTATATAGTTTGGATCATTTTCTGGTTTGTTCAGTCTTCAATTTAAAAGAAACATTCAATTCAATCGTTCCAATTTTATTTATAAAGTTTTCAATTAGACAACAGGACAGAAGAAATAAGAAATTATAACAGTCAACAAATAATCATATAACAAAAACAACTTAACAATTACATCATTACTCTTCTTTGATTTTCATCTTGTGTATGCTTAGTTTAGATCGTCATTCTAATTTTATACTAAATATATTAATAACAAGATTTCACAAAAACATGTAAAATAAACATATGAATGTCCAAACTATAGTAAGAAGTCAGAAAAATGATTTAAGATTTTTCAAGCAAAGCAACTGGTCTTCGTCAAAGTCCAACTGATACCGTACATCATAATACTGTATCAGATGGACTCTGACGAAGACAACTTGTTTTGGTTGACAGATCATAGACATTTTTCTGCTTCTTACTATGATTTAAAGATTGATTTTTATTTTTGTGTTAATTGTGAAATGTTGTATGATATATATATATATATATATATATATATAACAAATTCAATAATATATCAACCGTTGGATAGAATAGGTGTATAATGTAATCGGGATTTGGTCAATTTTCCAGGATCAAAATCAAACTCTCAATGCCGACGTTTCGGTTTTATTTTTGTTTTTTCACAACTGTAATATTCCATTTTGATGTTGGTTATATGTTGATGTTTATATATGATTTCTTGTCATCCTTTGTTTGTAGGCATATGAAAAAGGGTTTAAATAAAACCGAAACGTCGGCATTGAGAGTTTGATTTTGATCCTGGAAAATTGACCGAATCCCGATTACATTATACACCTGTATATATATATATATATATATATATATATATATATATATATATATATATATATATATATATATATATATATATATATACCTCGTTGTAAACCAGGTTTGCATTTAAAAAGATAGGGCTGTTCTGAATGGTTAGAGATTAGTTTACCTTTGACTATTATTTTTTATTATTATCTTTTTATTTTTATTTTAAATTATTATTTATATAACTTTATTCTAATCATCCTCATCATTATTATTATTTAAGTATTTATTATTTATATTCCTGGATTTTCTTTTGTTTCAGTCATTTTCCTCTTAATTTTCTTCATTATTATCTTTTAAGTTTTTTTTTTATTATTTATATTTTCTAATTTCCTGTATTTTGACTTTCTATTTATTAACTCTTGGCTTATTCTTAGTTAATTTTTCTTACCTCACTTGAACCGGGCACGCGTGTGACAACATTGTTGGTCTCGAACCGTCGCTTCACAAGTGCGCTTGGTGTCCCCATCTCAACTCTCCTGATAACGGTTAAAATTAGAGATAGTAAGTGTATTTGTTCCTTAGTTCTGTGTTTGCGATTCATTGTAAAACGTTTGTTGTCCTTTTGGATGGTTTTCCTGTTTACAATATATATATATATATATCAACGTTTAACCCCTTATGCATATGTATATGTGGTATAAGGTGGTTATGTGTGCATAAGTCAATACATTCCTAAAAAATGGATTAACGAATTTATAGTAACTTGTTTCACAAAGGATTTTAACCACTTGTTGAAAAAAAAAAGTTCACTTTGTTACTTTTTGTCAGATTTTTAACTTTGTGACAAGTTAAAAAAAAAAAAAAAAAAAACTATAAAATTGTATGAAGCTGATGTAGAAGCATGGACAGAACGCATCCTATACCGGGGAACGCTCTTTAAAAGATGGGAATTATTGATGTAAGCGATTGTAGGTCTGTGTTTAGATGGAGTGGAGAACAGCCACTGTCAATTAGGGGTAACACTGTACAGAGAGCCTTCCCCAAGCACCATCGATTACACTCACTACAATATTAACTTCAACCTTACCAATAATTCATACCGAAAACACAACATTATTCGTCTATTTACCTTTACCCAACTTCGCCACTTAACTGTAAGCACTCTAATTATTTATTCGTGAAATAATCAGAATGGAATTGACGCTATTCTACTATTGTCATTGCTGATTTGTGACGCTGCTCGAAGCTAACTAGTCTGCCAGTTCAATTATAAAGTTAATAAAATAGAGCTTAACATTAAGCATTTATAAACAAACCTTCCATTTATATAACCTTCATAGAGTACCTTTATAGACTGTTTGCTTATTGATTATTCTAAATATATTTATTAATAATTTATAACTGCACTATCTATTCTACATGACTCTGCTCTGGTTTTCATTTATAATATTTAATTGTTCCTATTATGACTTTTATTTTAGTATATTTCCAATCTTATATGATTTACGCTGTAGTCCTTTTCTAAGTATAACTCATTTTATTTTTTGTCAATTATGGAAGATATTTTAAATAATAATAAATATATTCATATTATTAAAAGCCATTGCTTTATTATTGTAACCTCAGTGATTCCTTATCCCATTACTCAATTCATACAATCACACAAAAAACAGAACGAGACGATATATTAGCAGCCTATGCAAAAGTACTTTCATATATATAAAGAAATAACACAAATATTAAAAGTGAAAACAAGTAAGGATATATATGAAGTAATGCCATAGAAATAGAAATAGCTAGAAAATACACTGAAAGTACTGACGGAACAAGCAAAATTAATCTGAAGACTGCGATGGCATTAAAAGGTCTTGCAAAAAGCAGGTCTTATTTGTGTCGTTTTAAAAATGGTCAGTTCACCAGTCTAAAAGTTTTTTTTTTTAATTTTATTTGTTTAAGGTCACAACAATGTAAGTATTACATTACCAGTGACATTGATAACATAGATGTAGGAGGGAAGAAGTAATCCAGTGATTACACTTCCTGGCGTGGGATCTAAGTACAAAAAAAAAATATCATTTAGAACAGTTCATAGTAATAAATCTCTTGGCACACCCTCTTCAGACGTGTTCTGGGATTTCCTGGATTGCTTGTGGAGGATATTGTTAGGATTATGGGATTACTATTTTTTTGGAAGTTTCTTGTGAAACGCTTTATAGTGGGATATTGCTACCTGCTGAACTGTTGGGAACTTCAGGTCGGAATAAATTGTTTGGTTCGGTATATAGAAGAGACAATGGAGAATTTTACTAAGGATTTTGGTTTGAAGGATTAGTATCCTCTGAGAATTAGTTTTGTTGTTACCCATATCACAGAGTCGTATGCTCAAATAGACATAATCACAGTTCTCTAAAATAATGGTTTGTTGTCAGTCGTTAATTTTGAGGGTAGAAAAGTTTATATCGTCTGTATTTTTCTGTTAGTTTTTTTTTGTACGGGGAGCCCAAGCAAGTCGTCTATCAAGGTTAGTCCTAAGTATTTGGTGGTTGTAGCTTGAGGGATCGGAATATGGTTAAGGAAGACGGGAGAACACGTATCTGGCCGCAACGTGAATGTTGCGTGAAGTCTGAAAGGAAAACGTTTTATTCAAAACTCTGAAAACAAAAGATATGAACAATTATATTTGTAAAAAATTATATTTCATATGATTAGATATAATCAAAAATGCACAGATGAATTAAAAGCACACATTTACACTCTCTAATTTTTGGTTTGAATCGTCAGGAGGTGGGATTTTCAAACATGTGCACCAGTGTGCTTGGTTTCCATATATCTTATCTGTTCTGATAACGGTTCAAACGAAAAAATAGAAACTATATATGTTTGTTTTTAATTTATTTATGTATTAAGCTTTGTTTATATTGAACTTTGGTTCAAATTAATTCTTAATTAATTAAGTCTAAACTATTAATTCTTAGCAAGAACTAATTGAAGCTTTGAGAGTATTAAAAATGACAGCAGTATTAACTTAAACAAAATTCAAAAGTTTTCAATAATCTACGACTTTAGTTTAGCAATAAAATGTAAAACTTTTTACGTATAGTTGATACCAAAAGCTTGTGGATATCAGGGACAAATAAAATTGATCTCAAAAATAGCACTTTTTAGGTGGATGAACCGAATGCTTTTTCCAATTATTTCGACGGTAAGGTATGTCATAATACATTTTATGAATACAAAAAAATTTTTTTTTTACTCTAAACAGTCAACTATAAAACAATGAAATTTTATAAAAAAATGCATCTGCAATTGGATATCATCTTACTGCGAATATTTCATGATACAATATTTGAAAGGTAATACTACAATAAAAATGATAACAATTAGGTTACATCTATAGTATTATGAGAAGTTTCTGATAAATAAGCATATTCACTAGAGACAACATAACTACTAGAAAGGTAAAATCAACAAAACTGGCTCAAAACATTTTGTCAAATAAGCAGGAAAATTCACAAGTTTTAAACGAGTTACTCTGGACTGTTTATTGGATAGGAAAGTCGCTTTTCAAAACATGCTTTAGAATCTATTGAATCAGTAATTTCATATATATATATATATATATATATATACTTTTTCGTTGGAAATACGATCCAAAACGGACAAATATAGTTCAATATAGACAAAGAAACATAGAGAAATCAAAAGAACACACTTACAGTCTCTAATTTTTGGTTTCAATCGTCTTCAGGAGAGATAAGAGAGGGAAACCAAGCGCACTGGTTCAGAGACGGTTGGAGACCCTATATATATATATATATAATTAAAAGTAACGGTCCAGCGGACTTTTTTTAAATAAAATAAATTCAAAATAAAAGAAACACACAGAAAGACACAGACATAACTCACATCGATATTTCGACCATCGTCGTCATCAGGAGGTGTGAAGAGCGAAGAGTCCCGCAGGAAGGCAGGGCGGTGACTGGTCGAAATATCGATGTGAGTTATGTCTGTGTCTTTCTGTGTGTTTCCTTCGTTCTGAATTTATTTTATATATATATATATATATAGAGAGAGAGAGAGAGAGAGAGAGAAATAAAAAAAAGGAAAAAAAAAAGAAAATTAATGCCGCTGCATTAGCAGCACATAGTATTAAACTCTATGTAATAATATAGAGTTTAATCGATTTATTAAACTCTATAAATTGGAGGGTGCGATAAATACATTGGGGGGGGGGGGGGGGGGTTGCAATATTTAAGTTTAGGATGCAATTTACTTATATTCTCTTTTAAAGAAGGTTCTATTTATATCCTTCTAATATCAACTAAAAAACACCAATTAAGGCTATAATTTTGATTTTAATGAAATAAAAATAATAGCCAAAGAAATGTATGAACACAGGAGGAAAACTCTGGAAATGTTATATATTAGAAAGGATCAGTCATCCATTAATTATAGAAGTGACATTTCAAATTTATATAAAATTTATTCGGGAGTGTTAAGTTAAACATTGTTGATCGATGCAAAATTGTTTTAGCAACTTTTTTGGTTGTCTAGTGAAATTTGGTTGCCATGCTTGTTTTTCAGTTCAGTGTCACGTTTTCATTCAAACTAGATAGTTTTTATTAAAATCCACAGACAATTTTTTTCTGGTAAAAATTCTTTGCAAGTCGTATGTTATAATAAATCCGGCAGAGCTAAACAAGCTTTGATACACTACCTCAGATAATCATCATATTGTGAACAGTCCTTATGTAGGAGTATTCACATACGAGAAATTGACATCCCTGGTTGATATTCTAATTCAGTGTTATTTTATAACTGTTGAATCATATATTCTAATAGATAATCAACACATTGCTATAACAACTTGTGTAAAGTGTATGCACCGTGAAATTAATTGCAACACTGCACAAGAGGTCTGTAACAATATTTTCTTTATGATTAGATTGAAGGGAAGAAACACAAAGCCTTTGAACACGCATTTTGAACACTAACACGTTTTGAATACGCGTCCATATTGTATAAAATCTTTTGTGTAGGTACTTGGTATTTCTTTCCCTCATTCTTATCATGATAAATACCAAACAATTCATGAGTAAATACCACACAAGAGAGGCTAGTTATAAAGTATTGCATAGCTCGTGAGCGTGAATGTGTTGGTTATATTATATCTTGGAATGTTTGATTAAGCATCTGCAGTGTTTGACTGAATCAGAAGTTAAAACAAAGTCGTAAATATTCGTAATGTCGTACGCTGTATACAGGAGGTTTGTGACAATCAAAATAAATGACTTCTGTATCATTGGTATGTCTTTGGTAATTGTTAAGGCAAATTACCTTACCTTATTAATTAATTATAGAAGTTTATTTAATCTTAATTACTACGAGTACCACATTAATACATCAATGATTGAGTACCAGTCACAATGAATTCATTTACTATCTTGTTTACAATAACAGTATATTTAGATACTAATATAAAGATTTCATATAAACACGTGAAATAACAATCAATGATCAAACCACAATAAGAAATGGGAAAACAAGACTAAGATTTTTCAACCGTAACAAGCGGTCTTCGTCAGAGTCAGTTGGGTTTTTGACTCTGTCTTTTTTTCCCATTTCTTATTGTGGTTTGATCATTAATTAGATACTAATATAAAAATAATTTAGTTTCTTAATAGAATGGAGTCAAAATGTAAAAGTATAAGTTTAGTTTTTCAATTGTGGTTCTGAAGAAGAGTTGCGGGCGTGAAGAGTGTGCTGAGACTCACATGTCAGCTCTGATGGAATGGATAAAGGATGCCAGCGAGGCGGGGGTAAGGTCCTAATTGTTACCAAGCAGATGTCCCTTAAAGGGAGTCATCCCTCACTTTCATTGGTTATCCATTGACTGAAGGGTAGAGAGGGGAGACCAACCCTCTTCAACACCATAAATATCACCTCTTTTTTTTTTTTTTTTTTTAAACTAATTTTAGAGTTATCAGGACTTTTTGTTCGGTATAATTCTCTAGTTGTATCAACTGTTCTAATACCATCCCAATTGTAGATTCTACTGTCCTATTCAATACTATTTCAAAATCTGAATTAATTATAGAAGTTTATTTAATCTTAATTACTACGAGTACCACATTAATACATCAATGATTGAGTACCAGTCACAATGAATTCATTTACTATATAGTATTTACTCAAAAAACAAATGTTAAACAAACTAGTATCCACGCTTTAAGTTGTTTTATAAAACAGCAATGACTTCAGAATACTTAGTGTTATTCTTGTCAACTGAAGAAGAAGATAATGGTAACATTATGGAAAGTAGTTCCTACACATATATAGAAGTCGGCTTTACAACTTCCTAAAATCTATAAAGAGATGTCTGGATTACGGATTTATACTAATAATAAAGGAAAGTATGGTTTTCAACTTTATAATATCTATGAAGAGAGGTCTAGATTAAACTTTATAATATCAAGAAAGAGATGTCTGGATTACGGATTTATACTAATAATAAAGGAAAGTACGGTTTTCAACTTTACAATAACAATAAAGAGATGTCTGGATTACGGATTTATACTAATAATAAAGGAAAGTACGGTTTCCAACTTTATAATATCTATGAAGAGAGGTCTAGATTGAACTTTACAATAACAATAAAGAGATGTCTGGATTACGGATTTATACTAATAATAAAGGAAAGTACGGTTTTCAACTTTATAATTTCTATGAAGAGAGGTCTAGATTAAACTTTATAATATCAATAAAGAGATGTCTGGATTACGGATTTATACTACTAATAAAGGAAAGTACGGTTTTCAACTTTACAATAACAATAAAGAGATGTCTGGATTACGGATTTATACTAATAATAAAGGAAAGTACGGTTTTCAACTTTATAATATCTATTAAGAGAGGTCTAGTTTACAATCTTATAAACAATGATATGTCTGGATAACCATTTTAAAATATCATCAAATGGAAATGTGTTTTACAAATTTATATTATCAGTAAAGGGAAGTCTGGTTTATGATCTTATCATATTAATAAAGGGAAATATAGTTTATAAACTTCTAGTATCAATAAAGAGTAGTCTTGTTTTCGATTTTATAATAACAATTAAGAGAGGTCTGGTTTACGGACTTAATAATTTCAATAAAGAAAAGAATGTGTGCTTTTTTTTTATTATAAATGTTATAGGGATAGCTTGAAGAAGAGAGAAGTGGTTTGTTGGCTGCGGTGGAGAGTAGCTATATTTGATAAGTGCTGGGCGGTAATTAAAGTAAGATGGTATAAGAGGGGAGACACAAGGCAGAACAATGTCATATGCGACAAGCCAGCCCCCTTTTCTAATCGTATTATTTCGTCTTCAACCAAAAAGGGAACATTAACTTATTTAAAGACAATTCA
>JAPFBL010000011.1:660000-710000 GCA_026182355.1 Hermatobates lingyangjiaoensis | reverse complement strand
CCTTTCTTACTGGCGTGACCCACTCAACTGATATGATGTCCGGAGACCTTTCTCTTGTCTGATTTCTCCTTTCTTATTCTGTTTAATAGTTGTTAATATTGGAAATAGTAATCATTAAAAGAATTTTAAAAAGAACTATAGAATTAGATAACAAATAGTATTAGTGATATATATGTGTAACTTGGCGCAGTAGGTACATTCCTTGCGTAATTGACTGAAATTTTTTGTTTACGCAATACTGATTTTGATATATTGAATAATATTTCCTTGTAAAGTTATTTTCTGGTAAGTATAAGAATTGTAGATTTAATTTATCATTAAAATTATAAATTTATACTGAAGTAGGAAATTTATAAAAGGATCTAGAAGCAGCCACGATTATGATCAGTTATTTAAAATATTCCACCTAATCTGCTTCATATATATGAAAGTGGGATTAACATTCTGCATTATACAGCAGCAGATATACTAAAATGCCTGCAGTAATTCCATTACTTTCACAGATGACACAAGTTAGTTAAATTTCTTTCAGCATGATACACTAATTGCTAGCGCTGCTCATTTCGTTTCCATATTAATTCACTTACTGCTCCCTAATGTGAAACATATTTACTTGCGACTTTATTTGCCAAGCCGCAAGCTATTACCTTATATTCTCACCGCATTATATTCAATGCAAGAATGTTTTCATTAAATGAAAGTTATTTCTTAATGAAGTCCTTTACTTTATGTCATAGGAATTTAACTGACTTATTTGTAAACAGGTTAATATTACAATAAAAGAATAGATGCAATGGGAAAGTTTATGACTATTATTGCTTCTTTTTTTCTTTCCACTCAGTGAAGAAAATCATTAAATTGGTTTGACTGAATTCTATAGGTTGATATATATATAATTATTGTTACAGCTAGAGAACACAAGAAAGAGGACTAACACTCACGAATCTCGATAATTTCGGCATCTTGCCGTCTTCAGGAGAGAAGAAAAAAGAAAATAAAAAGGAGAAGGAATGAAGAAACGGAGACGTAAATGCGTCCACTGGCCGATACAAACCAGTGGACGCATTTACGTCTCCGTTCCTTCATTCCTTTTCCTTTTTATTTTCTTCCTCTCTCCTGAAGACGGCAAGACGCCGAAATTATCGAGATTCGTGAATTTTACTCCTCTTTCTTGTGTTCTCTAGCTGTAACTTTAATTATTTGTCCGTTTGGACCGACTGTTTTCAATTCAAAGTGTATATATATATATATATATATATATTATAAAATAATATAACCAGCAAATAGTGTTCCAACATTTTCAGTAGGGTTTATATTATGCTACCTTCTTATATAAAAATCCATACTATTCCCAGTCAGTTGTACCACAGACACTCACTCTTAGGTTCGTACTCTCTTCCTTATTTTATTTTATTTTTATTTTTTACTATATTTACTTTGTACTATAGACAACTCTCTGATGATATTGTATTTTTTAGTTAATGCCTGAAGAAGTACACTACATGTTCCAAACGCGTTGTTTATATATACGATTTAATTTTTATATATGGAAACTGTTTCATTAGTTTAATTACCCTACAACTATAAAAAAAAAGTATAACAGTTCATAAGCAGTCACAATTAGTTAAACAGTAATCCTTCCTACTGCATTTTAAGCAGTGCTATTAATTATGTATTAATAGCAGTTTAAGTGTCCTGTTTGGGGGTTACGTTCCAGATGAACCCGCAAAATGGGAATGTCAGCGAAATAGAAACTAGATTTTTTTTTTTAAATATGAGCCATAATTTTAACTCATGCGAATACTGCTTTCTAAACTTTCGCAATTGCTATACATGGAAGTACATTGATAACAAGATTTCACAATGAACACGTGAAACACAAATCAACGTCCAAACCACATTTAGACTTATACAAACCACGTTTTCTCTTTTCTTATTGTGGTTTGAATGTTGATTTAAGTACACTTACATATTCTTGTACATGCGGCATACTTCTATAGTACAGTGTAACTACAATACTGAAATGTATATTTTCGTATTTAATACACCTTTAATTTTTTAACACCAATCAAATTTGTAGAAGAACTTTATTTATTAATAGGAAATAGAATAGTCCACAGCAAAGAGCTACGATAAAAAACATCTCTTTTTGAAACCCGTGATGCAATTAAGCCGTTCAAGCAAGTTCAAGTCGCAAAGTAGAAGATATTACTGTGTATGTGCAAAATTACTATATATTACAAAAAATATGTGCAAAAAACATTGTACGTATAATTATTCATAAATTAGTCCGTTAAATGTCTAGGATATAGCAATTAATCAAAGTACTTATTTAATCTAAGACATATAATCTTATCTGTTATAGGATGGAGTATATGTGCAATTATATTGATGCTTAATGAATTAGTTATAATTTAGTTTATATAATAATTTTAAAAAAAATATAATAGATATAAAATATATTAATTACAATTTAATAATTGTAATTAGTTATAATTATTTAACAATTAAAGTGTATTTCGACGTGTTTGCATTTTTGTAAATAAAATATAAATATATAACAAAATTGTATTCAAAATTTATTTAATAAACTTATATAACGTTTTTAAAATTACATGTATATTTCAATATTTTTTATTTGAACATTATATAGTCTAAAATAAGTGAAAATGCATGAATTATGTCATTTAGTATTTCCACTTCAAATTTTATTGTCTTTTGTTTGATTTCAGTTTCAATTCCATAGTAGCCATTAAAACAATTTTTTTTGGCTATTTTAGAACAGTTTTGTAGAGTTTTGTTTAAAGGACAATTTTTACTCGAATTGCAGTTAATATATATATTAAATGTTAACCATAAAGTCAGAACCAAAACGATTTTATAAAAATCGAGAGAACAGATTTGTACCATATAATAAAAAAAAATATTTTTTCCTGATAAATTAACTTTAAAGAGACTGGAATTGTTAAATCTCAGGATTAGCAATAGGTTAAACCTGAACGTTAGTTATTGTAGCTTGTTTGTACACATAATCTCAAACTAATTCGTGAAACATATTTTGTTTGACTTTGTGGACCTCAAAGTGTTCATATCCGTTAAAAACTCAATATTAAAATGTTTTTGCCTCAGCACAACATCCAAGACTTTTAGATATCAAACAGAAGATCGATGAAAATTTCCAAGTCGTTTATATATATATTATTATGCACATTGAGTTTATTGAGAAAGCATTACGCTGTGATTTTGCTCAGTTCAGCGATGGTAGGTTCCGAGTTTTTTTTTTTTTTTTTTTATATCAGGTGGTCGAAAAGCTGTGTTATTACGATTATAATAATATGAGTTCATCTACGAATTTGAAGATTTCTATGGTATATCTTCGAGAGGTCGATAGGTAGCTGTTTTGTCAACCCGTTCAAAAATTAAATTCGACAGAACTTATTCTGAGCTATCATATTAGGCATTTGATAAACTCTTAGTAAGATTAATATTAGAATTAGAAAAAACCGTCATACCTGTAAGTTTATATCGGAGATGTTGGAGCGCTTTCGGATCTGGTCCATCTTCATTCGCAACATGGAACTGATTGGACTGGAGTTGCGAATGAAGATGGACCAGATCCGAAAGCGCTCCAACATCTCCGATATCAACTTACGAGGTATGACGGTTTTTTCTAATTCTAATATTAATCTTACTAACCTCAGTGGTAATAACAATATGCATGTATTAAACTCTTAGTAGATTGAGTGTTAGTTTTCCACGAATTTTACATCTAGTCTGTGTCGACTATTTTATAAATAGTTCACGCAAACAATTTCACGTACTATTTAAGACGCTATTTGTAAAGAAAGAAGTCTACTTAGTGCTCAATCCATTTAGTACTGTTTCAAGAAGATTCATCATTTAGTATTTGAAGAAAGAGCCTGTTATATAGCGAGAAGATTCTACAGTCACCGTTTACGTAAGTGAAACTTACTAAATCATTGTCTTCGCGTTATCTAAAAATGAGAGACACAGGAAGGACAGTGGTCAACAAAGTGGTGGAGATAAAACCAAGTGCCTTCCATGACAGCTCCATCCCAAATTATCTGACGCTAAAACTGGGTCTTGTATGGACCTAATGTGTGCTCCAATGATTGTTCAGGGTTGTCTGATAAAAGTGATTACATTATCACCTGAAAAGATTAATCAAACTGAAGACTGTATGAACGGATTAATTTGGAAATATGAATAGCTATATATGTATATTGTACATATTTTTGTTTTTGCAAAACAAACAAAAGAGAACAACCAACTTTACTGTAATTGATATTTTGAACCACAATTTGTCTTTTGGAGAAGATAAAGAAAAGACGGGTGAGTAGTTCTAGGACAGTGATGGCCAAACTTTCCAAGAGGGAGGGAGGGCCAGATAAAATAAAAAAAATATCCAGGCGGGCGGAAAAAAAAAAGACCAAAACAGATAGTTTTAAGTGTTAAACTTTATTTTTGACTTTTAATTCATACACAACTTATATTATAATATGCTACAAAAAAGTTTCATAAATTGATTATTCTTTACATGAGTATGTGACAGATGAAACTGTAACTGTGCTTCTAAAAATTGTTCATAATTTGGTAGAACCTGGCATGAGTTGATTCGCATTGGTGAAGCTAAATTGTCAGTCAATCTGTTTTTACGAAGGTTCATGGTAGAAAGAAAACACCTGTATTTTATTTATAGAGTTATTCAAAACCATGTTGCGGACCGAATTGACTTCCCCGAAGGGCCGTACTTTTCCCATCACTGCTCTAGGAGATACAATAAGCAGAAAGTATGTCCCACTCTTTGGTCACATATTTCACTCTCAAAACACCAAACAGTCACTAGAGATGCAATCAAGTGTATTCAATGGGAATAGGGAGAATGGTTAAATAGAAAGGGAAATGTTTTTTATAAAATAAATATATATTTATAAAGACTAAAACACAACATAAAAGTAGAATATAAAAAATCATTGCACATGACAAAATTAAGTTAAAACCTAGCGTAAAATGCAGCTTAATTAAAAAAAATGTAAACTTAAAGTAGTCTCAAGTTTAATTCAGTTCTTGAGTTATTACTTTGAGTATCTGTATTTTAGCGCTGACATTGAAGGACAAATGGCGATTGCTGGTGCAAAGAGCTGCAGGTAGGGGTTATTGTGCTCTCAGACGGAAGGTATGTGGTCATTCATGCGAATATAAGGGAGAGGGAGGAACATAAAAAGCACTGCAATGATCGCATTCCAGAAGTCAAAACACGGTTTAAATGAGATCAGAAACTATTGGGAAAAGGACAGGATAACTATTGCTGGCATTGGAGAGAAAAGAGTCAATATGAATTATTGGGTGTTATACGAAATCCACGCCTGCATTACTTCATGACATTTCATCCTGCATCACAGTACATGCCTACGAAATGTAGTAGTTCTGTTTGAAAGCATATTATCTAAACTGGGTAGATTTTCTGCACCAGAGAACAAAGTCTTTAAAAATCGCAGAGATTGTCGGAGCGGTAGTGAAAAAATGTTAAAGTTTCTTTTACGGTTTGTTTTTAATTTATATATTATGGAAAAGAATGTTGTTACAATAAATGGAGAAATAATAGTAGATTATAGTTTAAGTTGTAGGTGAAAAATATCAATGGAAAAACGGATAGGCACATATCAAGAAACGTAAGACATTAGCACCACTGGATAAACCTGTTCCTATGTTTGTCAACTTGGGACCGTTTTTGCTGTAATTTAGACAGATTTGATGTATCCCTAAGAAAAAAGAACAAGAAGGTGTTTTCACCATAGATATGATCGATAACAGTCGTTAAAATAAAGGTATTACTGAGTATAAGTGCTATTAGTGTGAACAGATGTGGTGATGCCCTCTGATTGACTTGCAAACCGGCATCCAAGGGCAGAGACGTATAGTAAATCGTGTGGGTGAAGATTGGGGAGAAAGGTATTGAAGGCTTGGATGAAATAGTTGGTGTGAGTTCAAACAAAAAGGTGTCCACCAGTGAATGTTAGAGGCTACGAAACCCTGTTTCAGTTTAGAACCTTGTAAACGATTGACCAATCCGTCCGAGAATCTTTCGTCTCTGCTACCGATAAACCTTTATGAAAATTTTTATTCCTTTTTTTTTTATATATATATTTCAATTATTGTAATTGATTGCCAAATTGATTGGTGTAATTAAAAATAGTGTTACTTCTAGTGCAACGCTAAGAAATTGATATAGTTTATTAGTGTATAAGTGTGATAATAGTTGAAAAAAAGCCAGAAGGTTGTTGGTTTTTTTGGGCATGAAGTTTTAATATACAGGAACTAGAAGTAAGATGTTAAAAGAAGGTTAGAGGTGTGTGATTGCTATAAATAAACTAGGGAAGTGAAGAAAGGTGAGTTAATAAGAGAATTTCGCGTGACTCAAGCCGTTAACCAGTGTTGGTGAGATATTAATGGCACATCTTGGATTCAATTAAACGAGACGTAACGAATTTCGAAGAAATCCTGCCCAGTTTTAGTTAAGGTGGAGGGGGGGATATGCCTTGGAGAGGGATTGATGAGGGTAGATTCTAGGTAAGACGCTTACGAAACAAGATGGCTTCCACGTATTCAATTTCGCCTTCTGGCAAAATTACATGAGCCAGAACTTACCCATCCTTCATCAGAATTTAGAGATCAATAAACTTTTTCTTATGTGTATTATTCACTTTTATTACATCTTATCACTCAGTTTTACTGAATATATCATAACCATCCTTTCATCTGCAATATTATTCAACTTGTATTAACCAAGCATCCACTTTTCTCGGGTTATTAATTTAGGATCATTTTTATTCTGAAGTGAACTTAGCATCAAAGTCTCAATTTACCTCAGTCAGCTGTTTAATTTTGATTGCATAATATTTTCTGTATAGAAGTAATGACATAATAGTTATACATAATCACATCGTTATGAATACATATAATCTATACATGTTATATATTTATATTATATGTACTTACTCACACTGTCCAATATTTGTATTTTTGCGGCAATCCTTCTTTAAGCAAATTTAGTTTTAATTCATGTCCACCATAGTTCAAACTGATTCAATATTAAATTTCTATTTTATGATTTAGTTAAGTCCTCTACATCTCTATATATAAAGTTCGTGAGTTTGTTTGTATGTTTGTTTGTTCACCAATTTCACTTTGGAGTTAGAGACCTGAAATTAAATATATATTATTTATTACATGAATAATGTTAAATAAAAGAAAATTATCACTTTATTCTCAAAATTGGAGCCAGAGTAGCAAGTGTCTTGTGTGCTTGCCGATGACAGTAGTGCAAATGTATTAAATATAAATGTAACAAAAAAAAATTTTTTTTAAATATTCAATTTGCGTAATATAAACACTGGTATGAAACTAAAGGCATGGAGCTAGGATAGTCCACAGGCTTGCGCGCTCGCCGATGACAGTAGCACAAATATATTAAAAATAAATGTAACAAAAAAAAATTTGAATAATTTAAACAATGGTAAGAAAGTAAAGGCAAAACCCAACGGAGTCAAGTCAAAAATCATCGGTTGGGTTTTGACTCTAACAAAGACCGCTTGTTATGGTTGAAAGATCTTAGTCTTTTCTCCCCATTTCATATTGTGGTTTGATCATTGATTGTTGTTTTACGTCATTTATATTATTTTTAAACCATTCTTGTTTTGCTAATTATTCTATAAGTCTGTGTAATTTATATTTATTTTCACTTCACCAGGAAAATAAAATACTTAATTAACACCATGTACACAATGCAAAAGTTCACCTATTGAGTTTTGAATAATACTGAATCAATATGATTATTTGTATAAGATAATTCAAGAAACGTATTTTAATATCTTTGAAAACATTTATTTAGTTTATTAGTTATACCTATTTTTCATAATTTGCCTTAGTAATTTCTGGCCTTAAACAATGCTATCTCATTTTTTTCTCTTATTCTGTATTGTTATTTTTAAATTATTTACTTAATTACTATGAATGGAAGCTGTATTTGACATCATACAAATAATTCAAACTCTGTGGCTAGAAGAGGAAGAAACGCTCGATCACATTATATCTGTATTCGATCAATCATCTCAGAATGGACAAAGATTTCTATCAGATCTTACCTAAAGCTATAGAAGTGACGAATACTTCTCTATTTACAATTATAAGGGTCATTAATGAACATAAAATCTGATGTTAAATTGAATTAGAACAATGGCATGCCAACAGTATGTCATATGTTGTTACAACAGTATGACTGCAGAGCCTACGAGTCCGATGAGTTTCAGAAGTCATTGTTATCATTGTCAATGTCATTATCATAAATCATTGTTATCAGATGTCATGTTCACGATTCTAATAACTAATAAAGCGATTACAGTCAAATTAAACAAATGACACATACTGATTAAATGTAAAGAGCACAAAACATCAGTGTGGTTAATGAGTTTCTTATTATGTTTTCTTATAGTAAAGTTGAGTGTAGGCCACTCCAATTTTCTTTGTCTTTTTCCATTACAAACAGTTTGTTTTAACTCTCAATATATATAAGTGATACAGAAAAATCACAATAAATAAAAACATGATGCAATCAATGAAGTTTAAACCACAATGGAAAAAAGGAAAACAATAGAAATAAATGCTCTGAGGCCTTTCAATGTATGTCATCAGAGAGCAAACAAAGTAAAAACTAAGTTTTCTTTGTCTTTTTTCACATTACAAACTAAGTTTTTACTTTGTTTGCTCTCTGATGACATACATTGAAAGGCCTCAGAGCATTTATTTCTATTGTTTTCCTTTTTCCATTGTATTTAAACTTCATATATAAGTGATATTTAATCCATTTAATAGAAATTCTAAGCTACTATTTATTAAGATAACTGAGCTCATCTTCTTGTTAGTATCTGAGTCAAATGCACCACTTAACTAAAACGACACACAGAAATGTCATCGAAACCTGGCAAACCAGTTTCAGTGGAGAAGTTTTTTTTCGTTAATCATTATTTTTATATAATCAGTTTAACTCGTTCAACAGTTCAGCAGGTAATGATTTTACTGACTATTAATTATATAAGTTAATTATATGTATAGCCCAATAATTATGTTACCATGAATAAAAGATAAATATAGCTAAACGAATTTTTCCTTCCCACAGAAGAACTGCTATATAACTACGGATTCATAGGCTATGCATAATTAAGCTGAATTTAAAAATTAAGGAATTAATTTCACAGGAGATATAATCAATAACATTCAATACTTGAGTTTTTCTTCTTATTTTTTTTTTAATTTTATTTATTTTTCTATATAAATTAGTAAATTTTATTTATTTAATTTTATGAAATGTTGGTGTCAAAACTATGTGCTTTGTAGTTTACATGAAACCGGTTTGTGTGTAAGATAGTTCAATTATGTGTTGCATTCCTTATGTAACATTTACTCATTGTACAGTAAAAAAGTTAATGTAATTGTCTGTAAGTAAACTCGTTTAGTAATCTAAACAGCTCGTTTCGAACACTTCTTTTTCTTCTTCAGGCATGAAACCAAGCTTCAGAGTTGGTTGTACCACACACTCTGAAGGTTGGTTTTATGCCGGAAAAAGAACACTACTCTGTTCAGATTATTAAACGAGTTTATGTGGAAACCATTTCATTAACATTTGTACCCTATGAACCGGTTTGAATACTATTAACAGTTAAATGCATGCATATTGTTAATATGCAATGCAGCAGTAGGTTTGTTCCGATTGAAGATGGACAACGTCCGAAAGTCCTCCAACTCCATGATCATCTTACGGGGTATGACGGTTTTACCCATTTCTAATACAAACTATTAACAGTTGTTCAGTTTTAGTTTCGTGTGAATTATTATTGGTTTTTTACTTTGGTTTAAAACTGGCTTTTGCATTTTGTTTGTTTCTTATCTATATTCCTTACTGTGGAGCACTAAATGAATAGTAAACATATTGCTGGTGCAGTAGCTCAGATAATTTTAGCTATAAATCATTACCGCATGATATTTGCAACAAATGATAATTGTCCTGTGAATGTAATATTAAGCGGCTTGTTTTTGTTTTCCAACTACCACACCTATAAATCTTTCACCTTTTAGTGCCGTTCCTAGGCCAAAAATTTTGGCTCAGTTATCTTTTAGCAACTGTTTTAGTAATGGGTGAGCCACATTACCTGTTGTTGTTGATTCTACTTGGAGTCTAAATATTGCCTTACTCAAGTTATTTAGAGTCGGATCTTAACCAGTAACCTGACTGCTGTAATAGGTTCTTAGACCGATGTTTACGTCCTCTCCGAAGACAACGTGCTCAGATTTATTCATATCTGACGTAAATGATTTCGAGAGCATGGGATCGAACTACGGAGTCCTACCTTTCAGTTTGAGTATATCGAACTTACTGAGCTAACCTGACTTCTTATTAAGTACCAATCGTTAAGATTAATTTGGTTAACTCAAATCACACTTCACGAAATGTCTGCACCTAGTTTCAGCTAATAAGATGAACAAGCATTCAATCACTCCGATTGATACTTCTATTTAATAATTTCTCGTTAATAGATAATTGAAGCGATCGACTTGCCGTGCCTTTTAAAAGGTGATGAAAATAATAAGTACTATACTGATTATTAATAATAAATTAATAAAAATCCATTAGTATATTTGTTTTATCGTTCATATTGTAGGTACCGTCTTTTTCCGAATATAAGACATCCCCGAAAATAAGTCCTAGCGTGATTTTCGGGACGTTTTGAACTATAAGCTCCCTGAAAATATTAAAATTAGGCAATTGGGAAGTAGTAGGTTATAAAACAAAGGTAGGATCGAGTTCATTGATCATTCTTGTTGAAGATGGGTGACGCCCAAACGTCTAGAATTCGCACAGGGTACGAGGTAAACGGATTACTAAATTTTAATATTAATGATACTAACCTCTGTGGTAATGAAAAAATGCATGAATTTAACACATTACCTGTGATTGTTGATTCTACATTGGGAGTCCTAAATATTGCCTTACTCAAGTGTATTTAGAGTTGGGATCTTTAACGAGTAACTGACACAGTAATAGGTTCGGAACCGATGTTTAACGTCCTCTCCGAGAGACAACGTGCTCAGATTTATTCATATCTGACTAAATATTTCGAGGGCCATGTGGGTATCGAACCACGGACCTACCAATCCAGAGGTGAGTATATCGACTACTGAGCTAACCTGACTTCTTATTTAAGTACCAATCGTTTAAATTAATTTACCTAGTTTCAGCAAATAGATGAAAAGCATTCAATACTCCGATTGTTCTTCTTTTTAATAATTTCTCATTATAATAACTAGCATCCTGCCGTGCCTTTTAAAAGGTGATGAAATAATGTACTATACTGTTATCAATAATAATAATTAATAAAAATCCATTAGTATATTTGTTTTATCGTTCATATTGTAGGTACCGTCTTTTTCCGAATATAAGACATCCCCCGAAAATAAGTCCTAGCGTGATTTTCGGGACGTTTTGAACTATAAGCCCTCCCCTGAAAATAGGCTCTAGTTAAGATAATGTGAAAAATATAATTCGTTAAAAAATTGTTGTTGAATGTAGTAGGTATCTCTAGCTGACGTAATATTTCAGAGAATTCTTTTGGAAAAAAATATCAAAAAATAACAAGAAATTCCTTGTTTACCTCTGAAGTTTGTTTCAAGGCGGCTACTTAGACAAGAAGCATTAATTTAACCACAGCTATATTGCAAGACATGAGAGATTCAGACAAATGATTCTAAAGGAAATAGATTTGAAGGAAAATCAGAACGGAATTTAAAATTTTGATAATTTATGACAATGTTCCAGAAGATGACATGACTCTAATCGAGTAAATTTAAATTTCTATATAAAAATAAATATTAAACAAAAATATGTAAATCTACTTAATGCACTTGAAGCCCTTCCCCGAGAATAAGCCCCAGCACGGATTTTGACCTAAAAATAAAGTAAGACAGTGTCTTATTTTCGGAAAAAGACGGTATTATAAGTTAAATTTCAAATAAAGTTATATAGGATGTTTCCAAAGTTCTGGGAATTTAGCTATAGCTCCTGTTATTTTGTTAATTTTCGTTAAGTAGTTTTCCAATTTAATCCCGATTTGACAGAATACATTTATTCCAACGATAAACTAATTTTCTTAAGCCGTCCTCAATGAACATCTTCAGGGCTTCTCAATCCACCTATTTATGACACTTATTACGACAGTTAAACTTTAGAATGGAACACCCTGTAAGGGTTTTTTTTCAAATCAGAGAACAGATGATAATTACTGAGTGCAAGATCAGGAGAATAAGTTTGGTGAAGAAGCAATTCCTATGATAAATTATATGTCTGTAAAAACTATTCATTGATTCATGATTGATTGAGTTACCTGCCAATTATAATTTGTATATGTTGTTTGCATAATCGTTTTAGTTTCCTTATCTGAAGTTTCCAACTCTCAGGTGCAATACAACTAACTCTCCAAAATAAATATAAGTATGTTCTATCTCTATGCATTAACGTTAAATTAGACCTATATTGAAAAACTGATATTTTCCAGTTCACACAGACCGTCCTTAGGAGATTTAAACAAAGTAAATCTCACTGCTAAGTAACTTAAACCATAATAGTCAGTTATAAACTTATGGACAATGATTCATGTATTGTATAGCACTTATATGGCCATGTAGGTTTGAATCCATCATTTGTTGTCAAATGGATAAACCAAAATAGTCAGTTATAAACTTATGGACGATGATTCATATATTGTATAGAACTTAAATGACCGTGTAGGTTTGAATCCATCATTTGACGTCAAATGGATAAACCATAATTGTCAGTTATAAACTTATAGACGATTATTCATATATTGTATAGAACTTAAATGACCGTGTAGGTTTGAATCCATCATTTGACGTCAAATGGAATTTTTGAAAATAGTTCCACAAACTTCATCTTCGGTAAGTTGTTAACCAATAAATTTTAAAGTCATATAGAATACGAGTATGTACAAAGACACATGATGACTTTACAACTAACAAAGGAAGAAAATAATGGTTTTTTTTGTTCAAGCGAGAAGTAGACTAAATAACAACAATAGATGTATCTGTTGTTAATATAAAATCTAACAGATTAAAACAAAACAGCTATGCTAGGTTCTTTCATTAATTTAAGTTTAGCTGAGTCGTAGTCAATGAGCGTTATTCGTTTGGTTTGATTTTAGTTTTAAGTTGAATATATCAAATTATTTGCTGACGATGTTAGTGCCAGCAAAGTTTCGAGTCAGCTGTTTTTGTATACATGGCAGTCATCATAAGGTGAAAATTGCTGGCCTTTTCAATTCCCCCACCAACAGCAACATTGCGTTACTCATAAAACTTTGAAAAAAAATTACAATTTTATTCTTTTCTATCGTAAACTTACAAACATATGCAAAAATATATATACAATTTTTAACTCATTAGTTGTGCAATCCGTAATTGTGTAGTATTTACTCATTCTGATGAAAAGTTGTTATACAGAAGTCTCCACACAAATGAAGTTTTTTAGTAAACAATGCGTTTTGAACACCTTATGTTCATCATCAGGTGTTCGAAACGCTCTGTTGTTTAATAAAAATGGAGACTTTTGTCAGGTATAGCCACTTTACCTGAGAATAAACTTTTAACTGTACGATAAAAAAAAATCACAGCAGTATTTGCTTTTATTATTTTTTATAATTTCTTTGACAATTCTATATAATTATTTAACAAAAAGTACATTTCATTGAGAATAATTGAATAAACCGCTATTATACGTATATCAGCATGTAAGTTCTTTATGAAAGTACAGTTCTGATGAGATCTGTACGAATGGAGATTTCCTTTTTTCTATCTAGATTAGATTTTTCAATCTTTTTCCAGTAGTTTTTAAACTTCTTTATAAGTTACTAAACTTTAGCTTTTTTCTAATATTATAGCATTTTAAGAAAGTTTTTGCAAATATCTGTTCCATATTAGCAGTAAGCAACTAGGAACACGGTAAATGTGCTTAATGCTTAGTATGGATATTGTTATGCAGAATTTTATTAAAGTAATGTAGTAGATGATAGAGTCATGCATCATGTATTGAGTGAAAACTGTTCGACGTTTTTTGGGTTTGATCCATCTTCAAGTAGAACTTGAAAAGAAAATCCCGTTTCGTTAAGTCATTATTTTGTTATAATTTGTTTGTAGGACTTTTGATATAAAAGATATGTGTTATGAAAAGAACCCAATAGAATGACTATGATATTAAAAACAAGTAATTTACGCATCAGTTTCAAAAGGAAATTGAAAAGGGGAGAATACTGAGAGGCATTTTGTTTGTAATGTCGTTAGGAAGCAATTACATAAGGGATTGCAAATTAAAGTAAGAACCCATACGGTGCTGGGACCAGAGGGAGAAGATCGTAGTGACAGGACCCTCCATCCATTTAAGTAATGATGTTTACTAAAACTTCATCAGGTGTATACAACCTTAATGTATGACATGTGCCATTATTTCTCTCCACCTCCTCCATGTTAGTTACAAGCATGTATATGACATGTGTCATTTCTCTCCACCTCCTCCATGTTAGTTACAAGCATGTATATGACATGGTCATTTCTCTCCACCTCCTCCATGTTAGTTACAAGTATATATATGACATGTGCCATTATTTCTCTCCACCTCCTCCATGTTAGTTACAAGTATATATATGACATGTGCCATTATTTCTCTGCACCTCCTCCATGTTAGTTACAAGTATGTATATGATATGTGCAATTATTTCTCTCCACCTCCTCCATGTTAGTTACAAGTGTATATATGACATGTGCCATTATTTCTCTCCACCTCCTCCATGTTAGTTACAAGTATATATATGACATGTGCCATTATTTCTCTGCACCTCCTCCATGTTAGTTACAAGTATATATATGACATGTGCAATTATTTCTCTGCACCTCCTCCATGTTAGTTACAAGTATGTATATGATATGTGCCATTATTTCTCTCCACCTCCTCCATGTTAGTTACAAGTATATATATGACATGTGCCATTATTTCTCTCCACCTCCTCCATGTTAGTTACAAGTATATATATGACATGTGCCATTATTTCTCTGCACCTCCTCCATGTTAGTTACAAGTATGTATATGATATGTGCCATCATTTCTCTCCACCTCCTCCATGTTAGTTACAAGTATATATATGACATGTGCCATTATTTCTCTCCACCTCCTCCATGTTAGTTACAAGTATATATATGACATGTGCCATTATTTCTCTGCACCTCCTCCATGTTAGTTACAAGTATATATATGATATGTGCAATTATTTCTCTCCACCTCCTCCATGTTAGTTACAAGTGTATATATGACATGTGCCATTATTTCTCTCCACCTCCTCCATGTTAGTTACAAGTATATATATGACATGTGCCATTATTTCTCTCCACCTCCTCCATGTTAGTTACAAGTATATCAATGATCAAACCGCAATAGTAAAAGGCAAAGCAGACTAAGATCTTCTCAACCGTAACAAGCGGTCCTTCGTCATGTTAGTTACAAGTATATCATACTGAACACTAGATGCACGAGATTCTGGTGAGAGGTTGAGAAGATGGGAGGGAAGAGTGTTATTTTAAAGGGGTGAAAGCGCAGGAAAGGACTAATGTCCAGAAAGGGATGTTTGGGGAAACAAAGGATGTTTTTTACAAGTATATATATGACATGTGCCATTATTTCTCTCCACCTCCTCCATGTTAGTTACAAGTATATATATGACATGTGCCATTATTTCTCTCCACCTCCTCCATGTTAGTTACAAGTATATATATGACATGTGCCATTATTTCTCTCCACCTCCTCCATGTTAGTTACAAGTATATATATGACATGTGCCATTATTTCTCTCCACACTCCTCCATGTTAGTTACAAGTATTTATATGACATGTGCCATTATTTCTCTCCACCTCCTCCATGTTAGTTACAAGTATATATATGACATGTGCCATTATTTCTCTTCACCTCCTCCATGTTAGTTACAAGTATATATATGACATGTGCCATTATTTCTCTCCACCTCCTCCATGTTAGTTACAAGTATATATATGACATGTGTCATTATTTCTCTTCACCTCCTCCATGTTAGTTACAAGTATATATATGACATGTGCCATTATTTCTCTCCACCTTCTCCATGTTAGTTACAAGTATATAGAAATATAAAAAAGTGGGTTGAACAAGTTTTTTATACACCACCGTTATAGGGGTTGAAAAACTCCATAAGTTTTTTTAAACTTAGCTGATTTAAACCATGCATAAGTCACATTATTGTCACATGTCCAAGTAATAAACACGTTGAATGCTTTCTAACTTTGGTGATCCGACGGAGAGAACTGATTTATTGAACATGATACGTTCTTTGGCAAGATTAATAGTAATTGTTAAAAAATATTCTTTTATTCACTTAATAAACGGAAGATCGATCCAAACTAGACACAATACAAGTTCAAAATACAAGAAAAATAACACACAAAGTAAAGAAATACACTTACAAAGTCAAATTTTTGGGCAATCCGTCCTCATGAGAAAAGAGAAAGGGAGACCAAGCACATTATAGTTGCATCGGCAAGTAACCCGTCTACAACGTGCTTGGTCTCCCTTTCTCTTTTCTCCTGAGGACGGATTGCCCAAAAATTTGACTTAGTAAGTGTGTTTCTTCACTCTGTGTGCTACTCTTCCTTGATTTTGAACTCACAAATATTCTTTTACATATATATGTATAAACTTTTTATTATAAATATCAAATTAATTTATAAATTATTTATATTTATAATTAATGTATATGTTTAATATACTTTTGAAGTTATTAATATAGAAATCTGAAGGAGTCCTATTTATTGATATAAACTCCCTTACATAGTTAAAAGAACTTTTCAGTTATTTAATTAGTATTATGTATTTGCGTATTAACTTTCTAATTATCTTTTACTTAAATGAATAGTTGAAAACTTTACCAAGTTTTCCTTATTCTGAGCATCTCTCTAACTACTGATTAAAAACAGTCCCCTTCAAATTACAAGATATGTAAATTTCCTTCAGATAAAGAATTAAAAAGCATAAACTTCACAAGATTTCTCTTATTTGTTGAATCCTTTCTATAAGAATAATTTATTTCAAGTTTACCTAGCTTAAATTGATATGACTTCAAAAGAAAATTATATTTTTAAACTTTTTGAAATTACTGTTTTTTTTTGTTTAGTCTTGCATATTTTATTTCGTTAAATATATTTAACTAAGTTTCATAAATTAAAATGAACAATTTATGAAAAATAAAATGAAAAATGAACATGTACTTCTATGAAGCCACCGTGATAGCATGATGAAAAATTGTAATTGGTGGAAAAATAAATATTTGTTTTGGTAAATTATTAGAACTATGGATTTATTGACGGATTATAATTAATTGTTTATTTTCAATGATATTGTAATTTGAGCTTTGGATATTATGTAGCTTTGATTGTCCAATTAAATAGGATTAAATGATTATTGTAAAATCAACCAATTTGTTTTTAATTTTAATAATATGCCTGCTGTTTGTACAACGGTGTTCGGTAAACATAATATTATTAAAGCACCAGATATTAGAGGTCTGTATTTCTCAGTGGTAGATAATGTGGAACACACATCCTTCTCATACACTAAATTAAGTAGCCAGATGAGAGACTTGGTGAATACGATCGGCATATTCTTCTCTGACACTCATATTGCTAAGATGATATGAGTAGCACCAGCCAAGTTGTAGACGAAGATGATGGATGTCCAAATATCAAAAAAAAAGTGAGTCTATGGGTGAGTTTTTTTTATTTGTTACTTAACATATCTTGTCGTGATTAGTCGTGATTGTTTCTCAATTTTTCAGTTGTCACTAACACACACACACACACACACACACACACACACATATATATATATATATATATATATATATATATATATATGAAATTAATGTTACAACTAGAGATGTGTGGTAAATTAGCAGGTCAAAAATATATTAATAATTAAAAAGCAAGACTTATAAAAATTGGTATAAGAAATTCTAAAGTAAAGCTGTTTTATCTTTATAATACGACGTGCGTCGTAATCATGTTCAATTAAAGTATTTGAGCAGCACCAGCCAAGTTGTAGACGAAGATGATGGATGTCCAAATATCAAAAAAAAGTGAGTCTATGTGTGAGTTTTTTTTATTTGTTACTTAACATATCTTGTCGTGATTAGTCGTGATTGTTTCTCAATTTTTCAGTTGTCACTAACAAACACACACACACATATATATATATATATATATGAAATTAATGTTACAACTAGAGATGTGTGGTAAATTGGCAGGTCAAAAATATATTAATAATTAAAAAGCAAGACTTATAAAAGTTGGTATAAGAAATTCTAAAGTAAAGCTGTTTTATCTTTATAATACGACGTGCGTCGTAATCATGTTCAATTAAAGTATTTGAGTAGCACCAGCCAAGTTGTAGACGAAGATGATGGATGTCCAAATATCAAAAAAAAGTGAGTCTATGTGTGAGTTTTTTTATTTGTTACTTAACATATCTTGTCGTGATTAGTCGTGATTGTTTCTCAATTTTTCAGTTGTCACT
Source organism: Hermatobates lingyangjiaoensis (assembly GCA_026182355.1). Taxonomy (NCBI): domain Eukaryota; kingdom Metazoa; phylum Arthropoda; class Insecta; order Hemiptera; family Hermatobatidae; genus Hermatobates; species Hermatobates lingyangjiaoensis. Next base: position 691,269 of record JAPFBL010000011.1, on the reverse strand, counting down.
AACACACACACATATATATATATATATATATATATATGTGGAAAATAATGTTACAACTAGAGATGTGTGGTAAATTGGCAGGTCAAAAATATATTAATAATTAAAAAGCAAGACTTATAAAAGTTGGTATAAGAAATTCTAAAGTAAAGCTGTTTTATCTTTATAATACGACGTGCGTCGTAATCATGTTGAATTAAAGTATTTGAGTAGCACCAGCCAAGTTGTAGACGAAGATGATGGATGTCCAAATATCAAAAAAAAGTGAGTCTATGTGTGAGTTTTTTTTATTTCTTACTTAACATATCTTGTCGTGATTGTTTCTCAATTTTTCAGTTGTCACTAACAAACACACACACACACACACATATATATATATATATATATATGAAATTAATGTTACAACTAGAGATGTGTGGTAAATTGGCAGGTCAAAAATATATTAAAAAGCAAGACTTATAAAAGTTGGTATAAGAAATTCTAAAGTAAAGCTGTTTTATCTTTATAATACGACGTGCGTCGTAATCATGTTCAATTAATGTATTTGAGTAGCACCAGCCAAGTTGTAGACGAAGATGATGGATGTCCAAATATCAAAAAAAAGTGAGTCTATGTGTGAGTTTTTTTTATTTGTTACTTAACATATCTTGTCGTGATTAGTCGTGATTGTTTCTCAATTTTTCAGTTGTCACAAACAAACACACACACACACACACACACACACACACACACATATATATATATATATATGAAATTAAAGTTACAACTAGAGAACACAAAAAACACAAAAAAGAGAACTAACACTCTCTCGATCATTTCGGCTGTCTTGCCGTTTTCAGGAGAGGAGAAAAAGAAAAAGGAGGAGGATCGAAGTAGCGAATACGTGAATGCGTCCACCGACCAATAATATAATGTATTATATATAATACAAAGTTTTATATATATATATATTTGTGTGTGTGTGTGTTGGCTTTTTTACTCTGACGAAGACCGCTTGTTACGGTTGAAAGATCTTAGTCTTGTTTTCCCATTTCATATTGTGATTTGTGCATTGATTGTTATTTCACGTGTTTATGTGAAATCTTTATATATATAGTTTAATGTACATAAAGAAACATAGAGAAATTAAAAACACACAAAAAGTCTATAATTTTCGGTTGAACAGTCTTCAGGAGAGATAAGAGACGGAAACCAAGCGCACTGGTACAGAGACGGTTGGAGACCAACAATGTTGTCACATACGCGCCCGGTCACAGAGAATAAGGTAGACAAGAATAAATTTAAGATTAAATTAAAAGAGGAATATGAAAAATAATAGTAAACACGAAAACAAATAAAATAATAAAAACTGAGGGATGAACAGAAGAAGGGAAAATTCTTAATTCTTAAGAGATAATGCTTCATTGCATTAGTTTCTTGTCTCTGCATCTAGTTTTTATGTTTTTATCTTCTATATTTTCCATTTATTTAATTTATTTTAAGTTTTATTCTCTATGTTTTATTAGAGTTTAGTCCTTGCTTTTTAATTTTTATTTATGTATCATTTCTTCTGTTCATCCCTCAGTTTTTATTATTTTGTTTGTTTTTGTGTTTACTATTATTTTTCATATTCCTATTTTAATTTAATCTTAAATTGATTCTTGTCTACCTTATTCTCTGTGACCGGGCGCGTATGCGGAAAAATTGTTGGTCCCCAACCGTCTCTGTACCAGTGTGCTTGGTTTCCCTCTCTTATCTCTCCTGAAGACGGTTCAACCAAAAATTAGAGACTGTAAGTGTGTGTTTTTAATTTCTCGATGTTTCTTTATGTACATTGAATTGTATTTGTCCATTCCGAATCCATTTCGTATTTTTATCGAAAAAGTGTATATATAATTATATATATAAATATATATATTATTATATATATATTTAGGGTACAAATAATTTAAAACCTCAAAAAATCCCGAGTCTAATTCCCATGTCCCCTTAGAGCTTCCGAAGAGGATTCATATGCCTCCTTGGGGTCGTTCTCCTCCTGGTCTCAACCTGTACCGTTAAATTTTTTTTTTTTTTATTATTATTATTATTATTTTATTATTATTTTATTATTTTTTATTATTATTATTTTTTTTTTTTTATTATTATTTTTTTTATTATTATTATTTGTATTTTATATATTTTTTATATTGTTTTCTAAATAAATATTGGAGGGATTTCTATTTTTTCTCCTCCGTGGGGAGCAGCTTGTGGTGGTTCCACGAGTTACTTGGAGGCCAGTAGGCAGTTTGCTTCTCAACGCGAGTACTTCGCATTCTTCCCGATGACGACGGATGTCGAAATATCGAAGGAGTTCTGTAGTGTCTTTCTGTGTTCTTTTCTATGTGTTAAAGTATATATATATTATATATGTGCGTGTGTGTGCGGTGTGTGAGAGAGTGTGGGTGTGTTTTTGTCTGTCTGTCTCTGTGAACGTGGGTTTGGTCTTAGTGGCAGTGGGGTTTTGTGTGTTGTGTTGTGGGTTTGGGGGGGGGGTTGGGGGGGAGGTTTGCATATATGTTATATGTAAAAGCCTACTAAAATTTGCTTTTCCTTTTTATATTACTATTTATATATCTCATTCTTTTGATTTTTGTTACAGGTAAGTGCCGTCTCAGCCTGCACAATTGTAAGTTATTACTAATCCATTATATCAATAAATTATCTATTTAATCCACATAATCAGTAAATTATATATATAAGAGTTTATAAAAGTAATAAAATTTAACTTTATACCTCTCCAAGTTTTCTTTTAATGTGGTTTTTAAGTAGTCTATCATCTAATAGTTTGTTTTAAAACTTTTCTCATTAAACTGTAATCTCTTGAAACTTACTCTGAAAGTTTCTTACAAACAAATAACAATACCTGCCAATAACAATAACACGTCTTGCCTGCCCTGTAGAGCCGTTTTCACTCTTTCTTCAATCCTACCGATTAAGGTGTTAGTTTTAATTGCCCCACCGCTTTTTACTATATTTTTTTGAATCACCCAAGTTTAATTCTTTAGGTTTAACAAAATTAATATGTAAACAACTTAATTGATAAAAAAATTAGTAATTTTTTAATTTCATTTTGCAAAGTTCCTATGAGTAAATAAGGCTTAAAAATTTTAAGAACCCTCATCGGCCTTTGCTGAAATACACCAGTTGGTTAAATTAATGGGGACATACATTCTGAAAATAATTAATTTATGCTAGAATAATCAATTATTTAATATTTGGTTCTTTCTCATGTTAAGAATACAATCTAAAAAAAATGTTCAGTGATTTACACTCAATTCTACTATGAGTAAATACAGAATGAAACTCTTTAAAAAAATTGACTTTTGTTGTTGTTGTTGTTGTCGATTTATTTTTAAACCATTTGGTAAAATATTATGATAGCAATAACCATAGTCATATATTTCACAAAAACAATGAAAAGTTGTTTATAAAATTACGTATTTGTTTTGATAAATTTGTGAATTTATGTTGTACAATAAGTGTTTTTTTTTCAATTGTTTAACTAGGTCCACTTCTGGGCAGAGGCCTCTCCCAACTCCATCCATTTTCTTCTTTTTTGAGAGACTCTGAACCACATTGGCCAGGCTTTAAATTCATCTTCCTAATCTACCTCTTTAACTTCCCACTTTTCTTCTAGCTTCTCTAGAACACCATTTAGTAATTATCATTGTCCACCTATCCTTCTTCAACCCCATTACATGTCCTGCTCACTTCCATTTTAGTGCATTTGCAGTAGCCAAAATATTTTTTACTTCTTATTTTTACTTTACTATAAGTAAAGTATAGTGATCGTGAAAAAATTCGATCTCGAGATTTTGACGGAATTACATGTTTTGAGGTCCCAGAAGTCGTTTTATGACGTTTTTACATGATGTCTGTGTGTGTGTGGGGTGGGTGGGTGGGTGGGTGGGTGGGTGGTGCGTTGTTAGCATTGCTTGTTACCACGCTACGGTCCAGAATCCTTTGAAAGTCATTTTTTTTAAAAAAATTTTTTCCCTTAGGTCCTATTTTTAAGAATTTTGAGATGGGAAATACTTTTTTTCCCCAAAAAAAAATTTTTTTTTAAAATTTTAAATTTTCGGGTTTTTAAAAAAGAAATTGAATAAAATTATTTTTTAAAAAAAAAATATTTTAGACAAAGAAATGTAAAATAACATTTAGGAAATGATAAATTTAAAAAAAATTGTTAAAGTTAATTTGAAAGGGGAAGGAAAATGTTTTTAAAACTAAAAAAATAAAATTCCCAAAAATTTTAAAAAAAAAAATTAAAAAAATTCATAATTAATTTTCGAAGAAATAACGATTTATTCATCTTTAATTAACAAATCACCTTAAAACAACATTTTCTTCGCTGTTTAAGATGTTTTTCAGAGAAAAAAAGGGTATTTTACTGTTTCAAATTTGAAAATTTTACTTTAATATTCAATGTAGAAGGATGTTAAGTAAACGATATAAAAAATCTACTGGCTATTTGAACAATAGCCATGTTCTCTTGTAGGATAATATTTCGTTTCAAGAAATGTTCACATTGGTTTTTCAAAAATGTTATTATTGCTGTAGTTATACAAATGAAATTATTTGGAAATAATAAATTATTTGTGATGTGCAAAAATAAGCTTATAAATTGATATATCCTTCAATCACTCTCTGTACTACCTCACGAATGCAATGCTAATAATTATATCCCATTTAGATATTTATGTTATGCTTAAATGATACGTTATGTTTTATATACTCAAGAAATTTGACATTGAGTTACTTATAGTAAAGTAGAGTGTAGGCCACTCCAGATTTTTTTTTGTATGACCTGGACAAAATTTATCAACTCATATATATAATGAATTTAATTGATTCTTTTTTTTTAATCACATTTTCTATTTTATTAGTTATAACAAACAAAATATAGTTGACCGAAAAACAATTTGCCACGCTATTATTATAGCTCTTAAAAGTGGGTACCTTATTTAATGGTCAGAGTTCAAGCACCATACGACCATATTTGTCCTATTGTGCTTTCTATTGTCGTTTCTAATATAACTTTAGATTTTATGTGCTTTAATTAACATTATTTTGTCCGTAGAGAAGTGTTTCTCACTTTTATTGGATTTAGATTTGATTTTTCAAAAATTCTTGGCTTTGTTCAACAACAACCGTCTAGTTTGAAATGTTGTTGTTTGCACTAGGGAGTTGTTGAAATCCACACAATATTTTTATTTGTAAAATAATTTGTGATGTAATACTTAGTTTTTCTGTTTCAAAAAATTTATTTTGAGTGAGTTATTCTTACTCTTATTCAGAGTTAAGGGTTTTCTCTGCTTCAGCATCAGGTGATTAGCATCAGCATATATTTTTGATTATACAAATTATATTCATCTGTATATACAATATTTAGTGACTAGTAAGATTTGCTAATTCTTAAAGTAAAATAGGTGCTTTGATTCATAATATAGTACTAAAGCACTAAAGATATATCAGGTTATTTTACAAATAATTCTGAGATTCTCAGAGTATTCAAGACAGCTTTCATTGAACACTAGTCTACAAGATTCTTAATTCAAATAGTTTGCTAAATCTTCATGATTGTTTGCAAAGTAAGGCGATATTCGCATTGAGAGAATGGCTCTAGCCTTATGCAACTTAAGAGCTTTCCCCGACCCATTAAAGGATACTGTGTTTAGATAGGCAAAGGTTAAATGTTACGTAACAATAAAGGAAACAAACCATCTTGATCTTAATATCATACTTGAATTTTCAGTCTCAACCATAATTTTAAGCCATTTTATGATTTTCCATAATAATAGTAACCGAAGTGTATTAATATATACAAGACCATGGATTCCAATCAAATCTGAATCTGTATCTATAAGAGATATATATTTTGTTGAACTCGATTCAGGAAATTTTAAAAGTATAATCGAACAGGAATTAAAAATTCAAAGTTGAACAAGCTTAAAAAGAGTATACTGGCATCGACACATTATTCAGAAATTCTAATTTATAAATGTGGATTTACTTTGTGAAGAGTGGTTTAATGAATATTTAATCTTTCATGTTCCATAACTACTGGCTTGACAATATTTTTTTTTCCAAAAAATGGTTTAAGCTTTAAAAAAATAGAGGAAGTGTTTTTATGGTTCTCTGTCTATAGATTGTAGTTTACAAAACCGGAATACAATATTGTAATACAGCCTATATTATGTAATATGATAATTATATTAAAAAAAGTGTATATTGTATTACTATTTTGAATGAATTATGATATAAATTTGTATATGATTTCTTTATATATTATATTTTATATACACTTTACTATTTATTCTTCTTGCAATTAATTTTTTATAAGTTTACCTCTTCTGTGTTTAATTTTTAAGGTAGGATTTTTTTATTTAATTTCACGTATTTTTATATCCATTAGATAACAATGCATTCATGTTAGAAATAGCTTTACTATCTGTAAACTAGATTCACTGTGTGCAAGTATACCTCAGAAATGAGGTATTTAGAATAAGAAGAAGAGGTTTCTTAATATGCTTTTTTTTATATCTAGATTGGCAACATTGTTAAATTTACTCTATGAATGTTGTCAACACTGAATGAACATACTAATTTGAATAACTATAAGTGTAACCTCTAAAAAAGTAGAAGAAACAGAAGAGTAGCTTATTTTAATGAATTTTTAGTCCAACTTCCTTGTATTGAGTAAATAACCATGTTTTTACGAATAAGTTATGCTATTTTTATGTATAACACTATATTTGTTAGATATATATCTCATTTATTCTTTTATTGCTACTAGTTTAGCTAATCATCCGGGTGTTCTGCTGTTTCTTTATTCATTACCACATCCTCTTCAATCTTTGTTTCGTTCTCTTGTAGTTTCATTCTATCTTCTCTATTGCCCATTTATGAAGTCCGATTCATAAATTCATTCATGTATTCATTCTGTTTGTTGATAAACAGATGCATCATGTATTGATAATTATTAGTAATAATTGCTATTAGATCTCAAAATACAATTACAAATTGTTAATAAAAAATATATTTCTTTTGATAAACTTACGTATACAGATGTCACTATAAGGTTTCTTTTTCGATTGTGAAACTGGGTTCACTTCTTGGCTGAGGCCTCTCTCAACTCAATCCATTTTCTCTTTTCTTGCAAGACTGAACCACATTGGTCAGGCTTAAATACATCTTCTCATCTTTGTCTTCCCACTGTTCTGCTAGCTTCTCTAGGACACCACTGAGTAATTAGCTTCGCCCATATATCTTCATCCTCATGACATGTCCTACCCACTTCCATTTTAGTGCACACACTATAGTCAAAATATTTTCTATTCCTCTTTCTCTATTTATTATCTCACTCCTTATTTTGTCCTGTTTCTTAATTCTTATTAAACTTCTCTCCATTGCTCTTTGTGTGGCCTAGTAGTTTCTTGATATTCCTAACTGTGCTGTCCATGTTTGATCACCATACTTCAGTGGACGAAACAGACAATTTTTTAAAACCTCTTTTACTATTTTCAACCTTCAAGGTATATTTCAACCTTCTGGTCATTTAATATCTACATCAGTGTCCAATACATCCTCCAGCAAATTCAAATTCGTCTTCAGATTTTGGAAGCTATAACTAATTGGCCAAGAAATATCACATCCTCCGACGATTTAATCCTCTTATTTTGCAGTTTCTTTCTTTTCGCTGACCATTTGTCCTTAATACAGTTTATTTCTAATTTGTTTTCAAGTACCGCCTTGAAAATATGTATCATTTATTGATAATTAATAAACATTGTTTGATTATTTTTTTAAAAAAAAAATACCTTTTGTAATATAAAACATTCTGGTGTGGAAAGCAGCTACTGGTATACCACTGTTACAATAGTGTAGGTTTTATCATTGAAAGTGGAGGACACGTATCACAGCGAGGCTTAATGTTACGTCACCTAGCAGCTTTCACCATTAATAGCTACTATCTGTCTCTATGCACTCTCTAATGTATTCACCTTTGATACCTCAGACTGTTCAAATCAGGGTTTCACAAACTGAATAACAGTTTTAAAAACTAAAAGAACAGTGTTGCCAGATACGCAACCAAAAAAAAAAAAAACATGTATTCTGGAATTATGTATTCACAAAGTGTATACAATACTTGATGTTGTTTCAATACTTATCTTTCTTTTGATTCAATGATGATAATGAACTCATTTTTTGCTCAGAACTTAAAGTCAGATTATCCGGTATACTTCAAATACACACAGAGGTACACATACACACACACATGCACGCACACACACACACACAACACACACACACACACATATATATATATATATATATATATATATATAATTATATATATATATATATATATATTGTTCAAATCATTAAGCTAGTGACCACTGATGACCGTAGTTTGACATTAAGAGCGTCTGAGGAGGCCCACATATGGTTATTGGGGGCTCGATCGCGTTAACTTTTATTTGTTTTTCCTTTTATTTTTAACTTATATATTCATATTCATATATAAATTTTTTTATTTTATTATTTTTTTCCTTTCTTTATTATATATATATTTTTTATTTTATTTATTTTTTTTTTATTATTTCATTTTTTATAATTTTTAATTTATAATTTTTAATTTTATAATTTTATCTTTTGTTTTTGCTTTCTCCGTTCTCGGACGTTTAGTGCCTAGCTCATTTTTTACGCTAGTGCTGCTCTCTTCGGTTGACTCTTTATTTCTTCATTCGCGCTCCGTTCTTCGACGTGGGGCAACTGAAGAACTCACTGGGTGAGGGCTAAAGCAGTGCTGCCGCAAAGGAGACAAATAAAAAAGGAACTAGGAAGTCCTTTGTGATAACTTGTGATAACAGACAAGTTACTTTAAAAGCTTCTGAGGAAGCCCACATTTGGCTCCTGGGGGCACGCTCGAAACCTGGCTTGAATTTAAATCGTTAGTTTTTTATTTATTTATTTTTTTTTAATTTTTTTTATTTTATTTATTTTTTTTTTAATAATTTTTTTTTTATTTTTAATTGTTATATATATTTTCTTTATTTTTTCTTTTCGTAACCTTTTTCTACCTTTCAAAAACATTTTTTTTTTTATTTTTGCTCTCGACTTCCTAGTTCCTTTTTTATTTGTCTCCTTTGCGGCAGCACTGCTTTAGCCTTCACCCAGTGAGTTCTTCAGTTGACTGTCGTCCCTCCGTCAATTCACTTCTTCTCCTGAGGACGACCGCCATTACGGTCGAAATATTGAAAAGTGAGTCTTTGTTGTGTTTCTGTTTATGTGTCACTGCTTATTTTAATTGTTATATATATATATATATACCAAGATAAACGAAAAACGGTCCGGCAGGACAAATAACAATTAAAATAAGCAGTGACACATAAACAGAAACACAACAAAGACTCACTTTTCAATATTTCGACCGTAATGGCGGTCGTCCTCAGGAGAAGAAGTGAATTGACGGAGGGACGACAGTCAACTGGCAGTTGACTGTCGTCCCTCCGTCAATTCACTTCTTCTCCTGAGGACGACCGCCATTACGGTCGAAATATTGAAAAGTGAGTCTTTGTTGTGTTTCTGTTTATGTGTCACTGCTTATTTTAATTGTTATATATATATATATATATATATCAGTTGGGTTTTTGACTCTGACGAAGACCGCTTGTTACGGTTGAAAGATCTTAGTCTTGTTTTCCCATTTCTTTTTGTGGTTTGATCATTGATTGTTGTTTCACGTGTTTATGTGAAATCTTTTTATATATATATATAAATTTCACAAGTGCTAGAAAAACATTAGTTTCTTTTCTGAGTTTGCTTTTTTCATTGTAGATATAGATATTTATAGTGATATGCATGTATATATTATATTTATTTTGATATGCTCAGTTGTACTGATACTGCATAAAATGCAAAAGATGTTATACCAAGCAAAGTAAGGAATGCATATCTCATCATTGTCTTATCAAGTTCAATTATTTCTTCATAGCATTATTCATCTCATGTGGGTTGATGTCGATCAGTTTCTAAATTTCCTGGTATAATAATTCTTGAGTGCATTGTATCCCTGCTCACTTTGTATTATCATACAGATAATGTCAATTTCTATGCGCTGTTTGTTTTAAAGAGTTACTGGAATAGAAGTGTTTAAATAAATAACTCTTCGTCCTCTTAGCCAGCACCTAATTTTCTCTGTTGAGCCATTTGGTTATTTCTTTCAGTAATGAGAGGATCTTCTTTATGATTTGTATGATCGACGGTTGATCGGAAACCCTCTCAAAAACTATTATTTTTTAAAAAAAAACTATTTTTTTTTAAAAAAAAGATTTGTTTATAAAGAATTTTTGTATTACTTGTTTGGCTTACCACGTAATAACTGGCTGGATGACTAAAGATATGAATATATTTTTTGCATTAAAAAAAACTTTATAATTATAATGAGTAGACTCTTTGAATAAATTGTTATGAAGAGTGCTTCAATAATATTAGGAAAATCTTGCAGGTAGAATTATTTTATTTAACATGGGTAACAAAAACCTGCGAAAGTTCAAAAACCTGTTAATATGGCGTGAGGAATCGTGATATAGCCATGAAATGTGCAATCAATGGTGAACAGTGGTTCTCCGACTGCATTTCTGTGTCAAACCTAACTTGCGGATAACCAACGCCAGATACTAATTATTTTTTTTTTTTTTAAAAAACTGCTCTTTCTCGCTGATTAGATAGATAGGAGGCGTACAAGAACCGTTTCACTGAGAATATCGGGTTGATGGTGCGTGGTTTTCAGCTATCTTGGTAGTCACGAACTGGTTTGAAGTTTGAATCGTGAATTCCCAAGCCAATATCTCGGTTAATTGAAATTGCAACCAGTGCAGTTTTATTGTTGATGCGTGCTACAGTTCACTTTCAAAACAATAAGCAATTCATATTTGCGAAAGAATGCAATTTATTTATTTATATCAGCCTACCCAACATTTGCGATCCGAAATTGATTTTTTTCTTTCTACGTTCCTAGTAACCATTTTTTTTTTAAAAAAATATAAGAGAGATTGTTAGCTAATATTAATGTTTTCTTTGTTGTTGCTGTACTTATAAAATTTATCCTACAGCATTTATCAAATAATGTCTAAAAACTCATCAGGTTATTGAAAGAAGAAAATCTCTTGGGAGCCATCTTACAAATTTCATTATACATTAAAATAAAGTTAAATTAAATTGCTTAGTTAATATAAATTATAAATATAATATAAATAAATTTATATAAAAAATAAATTTAACGTATAATTTATAATATAAATTATAAAATTTATAATAAAAATATATTTTTATTATATTTATAATATAAAATATAATATAAATATTAATTATAAATTAAAAATTACTTGTTTTTTGAGCCAGAAATTGTTAATTACAATAATAACTAATTATTAATAACCAATGTAAGAACAATCACGTTTAGGATTATAAATTTTACTCAAATGAATTAAAATAATTAAGAAAGTTATTATTCAATGATTTCATTAAATAATGATGAATTAAATGATAATTATTAAATAATGATGTGATTAAAAATAATAATGATATTATTATAATTAAATGACTGAAGTGAAATAACCAAGTAATAACCAACTGGTTATTTCAGTTCAGTGTCGCGTGTTCATTCAGACTGCAGTTGTTGTTAAAATCCACATACTATTTTTCTTTGTAAAAAAATTTGTAATGTAATACTTAGTTTTTCTGTTACAAAATTTATACTTCTGCCTATGAAAAAGGTTTTAAATAAAGACCAAAACGTTGGCAATGAGGGTTTAATTTGAACCTGAAGAACTGACCGAGTCCCGATAAACTATAGTTTTGTATATATATACATATATATTAAATTATATTAAAGTTCTAAAATAAATTAATAATATAATATTATAATATACATATTAATATAAATCAATTATAATATTTTGATATCTAAATGAAAATAGACAAAGCTAACAATAGACAAAAAAATATCAATTTACCACCAGACCCGTATAAAACTGGAAAAAGACGTCATGAATTTCTCAAATCAGTAGTTGTATGGATTGTGTAGTTTGTAGTATAAAACACATCTCTGCTTGCAGCAGGCTAAAGATGGAAATAAAAGTAAAAGAAGCGAGTGATATATTTTATTTAGAGAAATTTCAGAGAATACAGAAGAATATAATAGATTGCATCATATGTTTAGCATGCTAAAAGAGGAATTACTTAAAGACGTCAGAAAGGAATAGTGTAAAGGGCCAGCTGATCGTTAAGTGCTCTTTTCATTCCATTGTGTTCAGGTAGAGAGCTCTCCAGGCGGCCTTTATCCCTGCTAACGTCCTCCCATTTCTCTCTAGTCAGGTGAACGGAAGATCAGATTGCCTGCTGGTGTTCCATTACTTCTTGGTGGTCTCTTGTTAGCGTAACACTGGCCGTAATCCCTTGAGGGGGGGGGGGGGGGGTTAGTCTCAGGGTCTTTTAGCCCAAAGGGGTTTCTTTTTTATTTCTCTGCTAGAATTACATGAACTATGCTTAAGACATTCAACACAACAGAACGAAAGATTACTGAACGCATTTGAGTAGAACCATGCAATGATAGATGAAGTTCTTCCTGTTACTGTAAGAAAATCAGAACTTCGTCAGTGTCTCTGCATATTAATTGACGAATATCACTTGATTAGTTGAAAGACCTTTGTCATTTTTCTGAATAATTACTATCGTTTAGAAATTTATTTTTATTTTGCACATTTATTGTTAACTATAGTTAACATCCACGATGTTCGATCATTTGAAATTCTTTTCAAATCATTTTACTATAATCATTGGTTTTTCAAATGTTTTAGCATAAATATTTTAACATCAATTTTTATATCTTTTACTGCATATAAATTTTATGGATTTAGCAGTAGACAGAATCAAAAAATTTATTCCTTTTGGATGGATTCTCGAAAATATAATTAATCGCACCGATTCAGTCCATTGGTACTATACAATCAACTAGTAATGTGGTGCTCGAAAAACTAAATATGTTGCGTAATAACTTTTTTTAATTGTATATGAAATACGAGTAAGTTTTGACGTAAATAACATCTTTATTTACAAATATATAACTACGCATATTCTACGTAACAGGCATATGTAGTAATAGATTACACAATAACATCAATGCACATGAGCAAAAAATTAAACCCTCTGGTTCAACTTTTCACTTTGGTTTTTTTTTTTAAAAGTATATTATTGTAATAGTAGATCCCTAGGCCATTCTCTCTTGTGTCGTCTTGGGGATTCTGGGAAGGTGAGGAGGAAGCAAGGATTCGTACAAATAGATTTGTGTGAGAGGAAAGGTTTTTGTGAAATGGCTTATAACGATCAGAGGCTAAGTTTTGAACCAATGGTCTTTATGAAGGGTGTAGTTTTTGATATAATAAGGAGCATTCCTGATAGTGTGTACGATTTTAGATTACAATGATTATATTCTATGAATTTAGGAAGGTTTTGCACAACCCCATAGTTCAAGTCCGTAAGTCCAGGTCGGTTGTAGTAATTGTAGTACATTGTACATTGTAGTTTTGTTTAGCAGTACTTTGTTATGTAGCATCAATCAGAGTGTTTCCTTAGAAGTCTGTACAATAATAAGAATCATCGTTTTAAGTCAAGTCTCCAAAAAATTTACCAGGAAGATTTGGAGAAACATTAGACTCTTCCCATTAGATACCATGTAGGGATGCAATTTTATACACACACGGAAGAACACACAGACAGACATTTGTTTATATTAATAGATGTAATAGTAATGCTGCGTTGCAATACAGCATAGGAGTTGAAAATAGAAAATGAACTTTCCTAGTTCTGTGCATTATTTATTCATGAATACAATTTTCAATAATATTAGGCTAATAATAATTTATTGTAAGTTTACAAAAGCAAATTTTACTTTTAATACTGCATGGTACGGAAAAAACCATGAATATTGTAAGAAATAACATAGAATTTGATGTTTTCCGTACATCGCAAATGTTTTGTTTATGAATGTAATTAACTACTAGTTATTGTGCTAGTAATAACTAGCAGGCAAACGTAAGGTTGAATATCTGACGTAAATCTTTCTTTTTTTTTATTTTTCCATGTTTTTTATGGAAAACCGACGTATAACGAAGATCAACTGGAAACGACGTTAGCCTAGTCATGGCTTCATTAATAAAATACAAAAATACATTTTATTTAATGAATAGGATAATTACTTGGAATATTGATGAAATTTATTTCCTTGACGCGAGTGAAAAGCAGATTTTTTAAGTTTCCCTTGAGGGGCTGATAAATCCAGACATTTTGGTGTTGGAATGATGAACATTTTATGCCTGACCCTTTTATTGATAGGCGACACAAGTTATGGGACCAGGCTGAGAGGTAAGAAGTCCTCTAGATCAAGGTAATTAGAGGAGTCCAAGAGGCTTTGCCAACACACTGTCTTAAGATCTATATTTTAAAACCCTTTTCAGGTTATAAATCTCATGATATAATTTAGTACTACATCTGTTTAATTTCTTTTTGAACTCGTTATATCTCAACTGAAATAAAAACATTAAAGAATTGCTATCCAGCGTTTATTAAAACCTACTAATGTTTATATATATATACAACATTAAAGTTTATCAGGACTCGGTCAGTTCTTCAAGTTCAAATTAAACTCTCTCATTAACAACATTTCGGTTTTGATTTAAACCATTTTTCATAGGCATTAGAGATTATTTTACAAAGAAAAATAGTCTGTGGATTTCAACAGCAACTGTCTAGTTTGAATGGACACTTGACACATATACAGTGCCACGTGTTTATTCAAACTAGACAGTTGTTGTTGAAATCCATAGAATATTTTTTTTTGTAATATAATCTCTAATGGCTATGAAAAATGTTGTAAATAAAAACCGAAACGTTGTTATTGAGAGTTTAATTTGAACCTAAAATACTTACTGAGTCCTGATAAACTTTTAATTTGGTTTCTATTTCACACATACACGTGAAACAACAATCAATGATCAAACCACCCATTTCATTTTTCCATTTCATATTTTGGTTTGATCATATATATATAAATAAACAATGATCAAACCACAATAAGAAAATGGGAAAACAAGACTATGATATTTCAACCGTAACAAGCGGTCTTCGTCAGAGTCAAAAACCCAACTGAGTTGGGTTTTGGGTTTTGAGTTGGGTTTTTGACACTGACGAAGACCGCTTGTTACGGTTGAAAGATCTTAGTGTTGTTTTCCCATTTTCTTATTGTGGTTTGATCATTGATTGTTATTTCACGTGTTTATGTGAAATCTTTATATATGTATATATATTTGTTGGTCGTAGGTTGGGTAAAGGAGGTAGAAAACGTTGTTTTAAATGAAGGAAAAAGTAATTTACTTCTCTATTCACAATTTTTAAAATAACTTTTTTGTAGTAAGCAACTACCGAAAGATGTTACTTCTTTCGGTAAAGAAGGAACCATCCTTCTACATTCCAGTGACAAAAATCGCTTGAATATTAAGGGGCATAATTTTTCCATATCCTTCGTTTAACTCAGTCAATAGACTCGTATGCTTCCTCACAATCATGACGTTATATATAGAAATACATAAAAAGCATAGTATAAATAATTTAATATGGTAACTAATATTTTCTTTAAATTATTAAAGTATTATTTTGAAAGTTCCTTGTAAATTTTGAAATGAAATATTCATAGGACAGACTAGGAACTCATTAAAATTAAATAGCTTAAAGAGTAAATTGGAGCAAAACCAAAATAATCAATCATTGATGACAGACTGATATAATTACAAAATATCATCTAATTGTTATTAATTAAATTTAATAACTGGTCTATAGTTTATTCAAATTAGATTCAATATTAATCCTAGTTAAGGGGTAATACTAACAGGGTTAGTGTTTTCATTTCTCGTGACCTATTTTGTTCAGCCCTTTATATTCCTGTCATTTCATTTCTTTTATACTGCCTTTCCTATTCCACACTCTTATCAACAAAACATTGCCTCTCTTTATAGATTTATCCAACACTACTAGGATATTGATTCTTGTTTCAATTTAAAATGTCATGTCAAGGCATACCATATACATTGTTTCTCATTTAACAGGTTTGTTTTCTGCAAAATGTATGTAATATATATACATATATAATCTGTCTTATTATATACACACTTTGTATCTGTCGTTGGACACCTTAACATCTCAACTCCTACATTCCTTTTTCTTTTTCCTTACCTCTCCTAAAGACGGCAAGACAGCCAAAATGATCGAGAATCGTGAATGTTATTTTCTTTTTTGTTTTTTAGTTATATATATATATATAATTTGAATTGAAAACAGACGGTACAAACGGACAAATAATTAAAGTTACAACTAGAGAACACAAGAAAAAGGACAAACACTCACGAATCTCGATAATTTCGGCGTCTTGCCGTCTTCAGGAGAGAAGAAAGAAAGAAAATAAAAGGAGAAAGAATGAAGGAACGGAGACGTAAGTGCGTCCACTGGCCGATGTCACGAAAAAGAAATCGTGTAATATTTTATTCTATTAGTGTATAAAAGATGTCACCATATTTTAGTAAAAATAAAAAATCTTTGTTTTCTTTTTCTATTGTTCAACTATGTCAATTAAATAATTAATCGATTTCTTTTGTTATAATATACTAAATTTAATGGGCAAATTTATTAAGCCTTATTCAATTTTTGGTTTAAATATTTGGTAGTTGCTTTAATGGTAAAGTCATGTTTACTTATTTTGACGTGATTACTTCATGTAAAAAAATCGCGTTCAATATGTAAAGTGTGTTTTGCTATTTGTGAGTGTGGAGACGTGTCGGTGAATGAAGCAGACAGTTTTATTTTACAAGTTTCGTTTCACCTAATGACATGGGTCCTTGAGAAAGGTAGTGCTCAGATGAGCCCAGCAGGGTGTCTCTCCCCTTGTGTTTTTGCGGTGCACTACTGGCAGAGGTGTTTGTGTTGCCAAGCGTTCGTTCCGCAGGAGTCAGCACCAATGTCCCTTCTTTGTCCTGCCCATCCTCCTCCTGGGTGGGCCCCTCTTTTCCATTAGTCTCGCTACTCACTGTGTCCTTTTAATCCAATTCCTACGTGTCCCCTTCTCCTCCCTCATCTTCTTTACCCTATCCACTCTAATCAACCCCTCCTGCTCGTTATAGAACCTTTCGTAATAAATTCATAAACACCTAACGTTTTAGTCAAATTACTTCTCCTTCCTCATTATCCTAATGAACCCCTTCCCTTCCTCCCTTCACTTTTAAATAACCTTCTTCCAATTCTTTTTCGATACTCTTGATTTCCCCTGGTGTTTCAAAGACAATACCAAACTTTCTTGTTACTTTAATCTCTTGTGAATATTGTTAATAACCATCTACCTCAGCATTTCATACTCTGAGCTAACCAGTTTGCTCCCACCTTCAGGCAATTTTTACAATGGCATAAGGCTCATGCATTCTAGATTAACCAACTAGGCATTCTATTGATATTCAGCTCTTCATATGATTTGATGATAAAAATGTGATAGTAATGTCAGTAGAATTTATATGTTGTTACTCATAATGTTTTTTTGGATAACGCGATCGCCAAGTTCTTGCCTGCTACATCCGTCCCTTTGGTAAACAGAGTGGTACAAAGAAAATTGGGCTTAAATGATTAAAGCGAAAGATCCACTAAGTCGTTGTTTTCATAGTTATTAGCACAGCCTTTCTACTAACGGGTGATGGGAGGGTTTGGTTTATCATTGAAAAAGTGTGTAAAAAGTATCAGCAATGTGGGAACGGCCCGTGGTATTTCTGGCCACAGCTGTGAGCTTCGATGCTTATGTCTATAGTTCCAAACTTAAGGTTGGATAGACGTTTAGGTGAATCTTTGGCATACCGAAATTGTCTTGATGTTGTTTTGAGGAACAGTATCTTCTCCATTGCTGCTTTGAGAGTATTACATGATGACTTAGAACACCGTAGTCTCTACCTTGTAGTAATGTCAGTCCCAGAATTGACTGAACCAAGAAAATTTTTGTCTAGGCTTCGATTCCCTGAGTTTTCGAATATATCCTTTTGTAAGGGAAGGTCAAACTCAATAAATAATAAGGTAGTCCAATGTCTGCAAGATTAATGGGGGCCTCCACATAATTTTCAATCAGACTGACACTGTTATTATTTTAGAAAGGTTTGACAAAGTGGTGGTGAAACAGACGACAGAACCTTGATCTATACAAATTATACCTGGTCTCTTCTAACTATATTAGTGTTACCTCTGCTAGATCAAAATGACTGGTATTAATTCACATGCTGTCTTAAATAAAATAGAATTGCCTCAACAAAGTGGGGACTATTAGTCCTTCATAGACCATTGAAAAGTAAAATTTTAAATTAAATCATATCTGTTTAAATTCGTCGTACCTCGTAAGTTGTTTAACATGCTCGACCGGTTTCACTCCTCGACCATTTCAAAGAACAACTTTCGGGAGTTGTTTAAAATAGACGGGGTCCATAACCGGTTCAGTACGCCAGACAGAGTTCGTGCTAAGGGCGATTTAAATAGGTATGATTTACTTTATTGTAATCTCTGTCCTTTTAAAACCCTTCATTTCTTTAGCTTATCTTTAGCTCCATCAATTTTGGCTACGCTATACAAAACATAGGGAGCAGTTTTTCTATTAAAAATGGAAATATATTCTGGGTTGCGCAGTCTTGTTTATCCTGTGGAAATGAGTACAATAATATACAGTTAAAAGCCACCTGCAGAACCTTTTATTTAATGCATAGTATTTTTACCAGCTACTAAATAAAAGATGCTATATAGGTAATATGATCTTCAAAGGGAATAGTCGTTACCTTAACCGAATTGCAGTTTTTTACTGTAGGTGTTTTGATTGCTACTCTACCTCTGAAGGTTTTTAATTTAAATCTCATATTGCTTCGAAGAGGTTTATCAGAAACCACTGAAAGGTAGGATTGCAATGACTTTTCAAATATCCTTGGTACCTAAGAGAGGAAAGTTTATCTTAGGGGAGTATATTTATTTAGACCTACGAATATCTTTGATATTCCAGCATCAAATTTCTTTACCAACTCACCCATAAACAGGTAAAATTGTTTCTAGAGTCTTGCAATCAGTAGTATTAAAACTACATTTACGATTAAGGTACCAGAAAGGAAACCAGTAATGGGGTTTGGTAGTAAATTATTTAAACTTATATATGTAGAAGTGTTTGTGATTAATTGCATTGACGTTGATGTCAATATGTACTATCGAGAATTGTAAATTCAGCAATTGATAATCCGTTTCCCTTAAAGCTCCGGTATTTTCAGATTTACCTCTTTATCGTACTACTGATTTTTGAAGTGTTGTCATTTCGATAGATAGTCATTTCGATGTTGTCATCGAATAGATAGACATGTACTATATTCTGTTACCCTCTCGCTGCCCTGTTTATACGTTCTCCCTGTGGCGGTTTATTATATCCGTTTATTATTTATCACAGTTTATAATCACAGACAAATTTTATTTATGTCTAAAAATTATCTGTGAAAATTATTTTGATTGCACTATTGCAACTGAGTAATTCTATTCATACTATTCCTTTAAATATAATTTAGATGAGTTTTACAACAATCAGCCATTCAAAACGTATTTCTTATCATACGTCATATTTATTTATTATTCAGTAATTTTCTCGGGAGGTTGCCTTCAGAGCAACAAGAGGGAAGTAAACCCTCTCTTACCATTCAGTAAAATCCATCTGTTGGCTGGTGGTTTTAAAAACTGGCACTCACTTAGGTGAGGCCTGGTCCCGGGTTAGTGTTACTTCCCTTGGAAGGCACGATAGAAACAATAGTGATCGTAAAACAGACGGCTTAGCAGGTTCGGGTATCTGTTAGTATGAATTGTATTCTTTGTTATTTGATTCTTCAATCGAAGAAATTCCATTATAAGTTTTTTTATTCCCTATGTACAATACAAGAAGATAAAACACGTATACACGTATAAATAAAAAAGAACTTTAAAGTAAATTATTATGATTGATATTATTATTTTCCACCCAGACAACGCACGGACTTATAGTATAGTTATTGCAAAATGTACAAATACAACGTCTGGGTAACAAACCCAAGAGTTAAGGAATTGACATCTCTATTATCCACAACTTTATCATGTAACAATTAAGAAACCCAGAGGATTTTCCCTGATATAATTTGAAATAATATTATAACTAAACAATAGTTAAATATATATAAATTTGAGTATAATATAACATTATTCCGTAAATGTATTGATAAAATAGTTCACTGGGACTTAAGGAGGGAGCATGAGGTGTTCTGTTGTTCAATAATAAACCCAAGTTAGTTAGTTAAATTTGTAATTGTCTGAATTAAATTTTTTTTTATCATCTTTATTTACAAATATACAACTACAGATATTATGCGTAACAAGGATATTTACTAATAGATTACACAATGGCACCGATGCACATGAGTAAAGAATGAAACCCACTGGTTCAACTTCTCACTTTGGGTTAAATGAAATTCATGTAAATATTTTGTTGTAAGGTGTAATTTCATCATAGAGGCAACTAAGTTTTGTATGAATCTAAGAAGGTTGGTGATCAATGTCATAGTTTTGGTTTATTACAGTCGAAGCATCCAGCGAAGGCAAGAACAATTTAATTTACGGAATGAAGAAATTTTTTATTTGAGAACTGTTTCTTTGGCATCACATGTTTTTATAAGCGATTGCTTTAGCTTAATAAATATACCCAAGATGGTTCATTGCTTAAAGTTAATTAATTGTAGCGGCATAGCTAGTTTTTTTTTGCTGCTCGGGTGCTTATATGTTTTTCTCCTTTCCTTCACTTAACCATCTGTTTGATGTATTTAACATTTGCAAAATTTTGATATTAAAATATGTCCATTCTATCTTTTCAACAGTCGGGGATTAGAATTATATTTCTATTTTATTTTACATAGTCACAACAACGTAAATGTTACATTACCAGTGACAACCAAGAAAGAAGTATATACACTTCCACATGGAGGCAGAAGGGAAGAAATAATCCATTAATTGTACTTACTGGCGTGAAAAATAAGTTATAAAAATTAGATTAAATGAATAAAATATAAAAAAATTATTTGCAAAAAACAAAGATAAAAATATTTACAAAAAAAAATAAATTCAGAAAGAATCAGACAACGCACGGATGTTTTTTGAAAAAAAAAGAATATATTTTTGAGGCATCGTCTAAACAGATGATGTCTTAAAATGAGTAAATTTAGAAATTTGATATTTGAATTTGTTTATTAGCATATTTATTCCTAACCTGCATGTATTCTTATTTTTTATTATTTTATGATTCTTTTATTATTTATTTTATTTTTTTTTCTTTTATTATTCTATTATTTTATTCTCTTTTTCTTCATTCCACTGGTGAAATTATGAATTTCAGATTAATCAATCACATTTCTTGAAAATGATTTTTACCTAAATTTTGATCTAAGAGATAAGTATAACCTTTTATACCCTGTTATGATTAAAATAGGTTTTATTTGAAGTTTAACTGCCATAAATTCTGATCTTAAAGTTTATTGCAGATATCAATCACAGTTATTACGAAACACTTATAGCAGTATTATAAGTAAGGAATTTTTTTTTAAAAGAATATATTATTCATTAACTTTAATTAGTTCCCTGCTAACCAGTCAAAATATGTGTTAACTTCTCATCTAATGATAGATTTGTATGTAAAAGAAAATAAATAACACCGAAATATTTTCTAAGCAACAGAAGGTATTAAAATACCATTAAATCTGATTACTTTTAATATCTTGTAGTATCTTTCTTAATATTGAAATAATTAAAGTTAGCGAACTTTTAACGAATTTTATTGGGTATTATGTTAATATTAAGTTGGATGTTTTTCTTGAGAAATCTATTATCAAGTGTTTATTGGTGTGTTAAATTAGGCGGGGGTTTTGGTAAGTTGTCAGGTAGAAGAGGAGGAGATTATAAGCTTATTGCTTTTGTGTATCATGAAAATGAAAATATAATGTTAGTGGTAAATAAAAGAGCGTTTGAACTAAATAGGCTAAGAAAATATTGTTTCAGTTGTTGTGTTTGTGTTGGCCATGAGGGTTGTTGCTTGCTGAATGTTGTTTATGCTAGAAGCAATAGTAGTGGGTGAAGTCAACTGGGGAAGTCACGTGCTTTCCACCTTCAATACTCCCCTTCTCACGATTCCCAAATTCGCCATCTGGAAGAAGTTAATGGGAGGCGAATGATTTATTTTATAGTTTTGAGGGGTGTGGGGCCAGATGGAAGCTAAATTAATTCAATCCGACCTTTAATTGGTCTTAGAGTCGGTTATGGCCCAAGTTGACTGGAGGGCTGCGTCTGTTGCCGCCTGCCTATTCCAAACTTTTTACCTCTACTTTAAAGTCATTTCTTGCACCACAAAGAAATTAATAAAGTTAAACCAAAAAAAAATTGTAATTAAGATTTTTACCTAAACTCTTTTTAAATTAATTGACGTGAATTATTAATGTCAATAATTAGGATGAGAATACATTAATTTTTTCATATATATATATATATATACTTTTTATAATTTTAAATTACATAAAACACGACAAAAACAAAGATAAAAAATACACACTTACTAAATTTAATATTTTGACCAGTCGTTCGTCATCAGGAGAAGACCAGAACAGATGACTAAGTGAAAGAGATCTCCCCACTTCGTCCTCTGTTTTAGTCTTCTCTTGAAGACGAAAAATAGGTCGAAAGATTGAATTTAGTAAGTGTGTATCTTATCTTTTTTCTGTGTCGCGTTTCGTGTAATTTAAAGCTTTATAGTCTGTGTGGGCCGTTTCTTGATTTTAGTATATATATATATATATATATATATATATATAAAGAGATTTCACATAAACACATGAAATAACAATCAATAATAAAATCATAATATGAAATGGGAAAAAAGGACTAAGATCTTTTGGACTCTCTCAGAGTCCAAAAGTGAGTTGGTTTTGGGCTGTGACGAAGACCGCTGCTTGAACTGTACATGCCAAGTCGGTTCAATTATTTAACAATACACACAGAAAACTCATAGATAGAAGATGTTATATATTTCATGACCATAAAAGCCACTTAAGAACTTTTGTTTCCCTTACTGCTGAAATGTTTTATAGTTTTCTTTTTTGTTAAGTCAAAACTTTTTATTTGAACTAAATCGAAAGAATTTATATATTTGTCTGTATCAAAAGTATTTTTATTAGTATTGCTGACTCACGCTTGTTTCTTTTTACAAACGAAATTGTTGAGTCACAAAAATTCCATGTTATTTGCATGGAGAGAGATCAATTTTCACGTTTGGTCCACCGCAGATCATGAGTCACCCCACACCTCGTATTAGCCAAAGCGTGACCAGACAGTCTTCCAAAACATCATATTACCTCTTCTATTGTTTGCAATCTACATTTTTCTTTTACTTTTATTTATATTTTCAAATTATCTCAGTTTGAATATTTTGATATAAAGAAGAAAATTCTTTAAATTTTTAAATAATATATATATACTAAATATATATGGATTGTTTTCTTGACCACAATTACTAATAAACACTTTTTCTTCTTCTTGGAATTTGGTTAGGGTTAATATTTGGAATCACCTTTTCGATAACGTTTCGTCTTTATTTTAAGACATCCTCAGGGCTATAAACTAACAAAAACAATAGACATTTGTTATATCTACTTTACATGCAATGACAGATAACGGTTTTGTTGGTTCGGTATTAGAAACTAGCTTTGAGTAAGTAAGTGTTTTGAATTTTTTATGATGAATGTAAAGTAGAATTTTATGCCAAATGTCCATTGTTTTTGTTAATTTATAACCCCGAGGAAGTCTTAAAATAAAGGCGAAACTTTGGCGAAAAGGTGATTCCAAATATTAACCCTGACCAAATTCCGAGAAGAAGAAAAATTGTTTATACTAAATATATAGATAGGAGATAATTTGACATTTCCCATTTTATGTTATCTATTTAAAACAGGGCTTCTAGATGTTTGTTTGCTTGTGGACCCCCCCCCCCCCCCCCGGAATTTTATCAGCCGTACCCCCTAATAAGAAATATCATTAGTTACCTTATTAACTGTTTTTTCTTTATCTTTTCATATTTTTATTAATACTCTCTAATTATAACTAATACAAATTGTTGATCAAATGAACAGTAAAATCCGTTGCATCTAATTGGCAACCCGTTAGTTTACTTTTTATCACTTTTATATCATTCAATGATTTCATTAATAATATATTTCAGTGAGTATTAATCTCACTTATCAATTCAAGTCGCAAGTAATATAAATATTAGAATTAGTAATATTACTATTACGTCAAAAACTACATCCTTCATAAAGACTTAAAAATTCCATTCATCCAAAACCTTGCCTCTGATCGTTATAGGTCATTTCACAAGAACCTTTTCTCTCACCCAAATCCATTTGTAGGAATCCTTGCTTCCTCCTCACCTTCCCAGAATCCCCCAAGACGACTCAAGAGAAAATGGCCCAGGGATCTACTATTACAATAATATACTTAAAACTAAAAAAAAAAGTGAGAAGTTGAACCAGTGGGTTTCATTCTTTGCTCATGTGCATCGATGACATTGTGTAATCTATTACTAAATATGCTTGGTACGCATAATATGCGTAGTTGTATATTTGTAAATAAAGATGATAAAAAAAAAAAAAAAAGTAATAATACAATCCGTCATACCTCGTAAAGTTTCAGAAAAGCTCGACCGGTTTCGGGTCCGTCTGGATCTCATCTTCAAGAGCACCTAACTGAAATCCAGACGGACCCGAAACGGGTCGAGCTTTTCTGAAACTATACGAGGTATGACGGATTGTATTATTACTAATTCTAATATTTCTAACCTCAGTGGAACTAACCCATTAACTATATTTAATATAAATATGATTACATTTTCAATATAACTAACCTAAAATATATCGCCATATTTAAATTTATTGGTAAAGAAATTACGATAGGTAATCTTAAAATTAAAAAGTAAAAGATGTGACGTTTAAGGAAGTGCAAGGTTGAGTGTAGTAAAATACAGATTTTTCTTCTCAAAAATTCATTAAACTGGAAGATTTTACAGACAGTAAAATTAAAAAAAAAAATTTTTTTTTTACCCTCTCTGGAGAATAACTTACTATTCCTTTTCTGTTTCTTAGTATTGTATATATTAAAAACTGTTATAGTTAATTTTCTCATTTTTTCTAATGTATTTTTCTTATATATATGACAGAAAATGTTTTCAAACTTTTTTACTCCTTTCATCATAATTTACTTTTTTTTTATCTAAGAACTAGGAAAAAGTTCTTTGGTAAGTTTTTGAAAAAAATATAATTGAAAATAATTTTTTTTTCTTTTTTATTTCGATCATTTGCAGTAAAAAATTTACCCAGTTCTTTAAACATTTCTAATCTTTTTTGTATAGCACTTAAAGTAAATATTGCAATTCTCTTATTACAATTACTTCAGTATAACTTCAAATAAGTTGTACCGTTGTTGACCATGTAGTTTAGTAATTATTCTACAGGGTTTTTCAGAGTTGGTCACGAATTAAACATCAACCAGTTTCATTACTGACATTTCGTCAATTTTTATTGACATTTTCAGGGTTATAATACATGAAAAATAAATGTCAAAATAATACAGAATATAAACATTGTGTAAAATACTATTTATTAAATTCAATAAATACATTTCATTGCAATTTTGCTTACATTACAACAATCCTATCACTAGTTTTATGAAAACTTATTATTTATATTAAAATTTGTTAATTTTGATAACATTTAGATTATCAGTGTCAATTTGATTAAAACACTGACATTCCGTGTTTATGTCAGTGACTATTGCTGTTTTTATTGGAAAACATTTACATTTTTAAAATTCCATCATTCAGCCTATATTAATTAAATAATTATTAATATAATTATTTTCAACTGATAATATTTTAGTTATCTGATTTTATTTCGTTTTAATAGTTGCATATATCAGTTTTATTAATTTTAAAATATTGTCTTTCAATGTTTCGTAGGACTATAGCATGTTGTAAATTATATTGTACATGCTCCAATAAATTTGTTCTGCTAGGGATACTAGCTGGTTAAAAAAAAAAAAAAAAAAAAACAGAAAAAAAGACTGTTGGGATTTCATTTACAAAAAATTGATTGAACCTTTCACAAATACTGACGAAGGTATGAATCCACCTCTAAGTATTCAATCCATCTCTACAATTATCATCGAAAGAACTTTGAATGATTATGAATCTTTTAAAATATATAAATTTAAATTAGGAATTTGAGAAATTGAGATTTTATTGTTTTATTCTTTATTCACTAAGTAATTATCTTGATTCTTCTTGGTCTTCTTAAACTAAAACCAGTCACAATTTTGATGAGAAAGTGTATCACATTTATTGTGCAGTTGTTAGTGTTTGTGTGGTATTCTCTCATCCTAGAGACAAAAGACATTTTTTATTTAAACTACGCGTTTCAAACACTTTGTTTTTATAGTCAGGTAAACTTCTACAATCCAAATTAATATATAACTTTTAATTTTTAATTTCTATTGTAGAAGTTCACCTGATCACTAAAACAGTGAAATGTACCTGCCTTCTAATATTAAACAGATGTACCCCATACCCTCACCTACGTCCATCCTATTCCCAGTCAGTTGTGCCACAGACACTCACCCTTAGGTTCGTATTCTCTTCCTTTTTTTATTTTATTTTTATTTTGTACTATATTTACTGTATATTATATTATGAAACATTGTATGTATTATGATCATTAATATATATATATATATATATATATTTAGAATGCTGCAACATAAACAGATTTCCAAGCCCTGAAGATGACATAAATATATGTCGAAACGTCGGCAAAAGGACTAGTTTTAATCATTGGACCTCAAACCTCAAAAAAAATTACATCATATAAATATTGGGTCAAGAAAACAAATCATGATAAAGATTTCACATAAACACGTGAAATAACAATCAATGATCAAATTACAATATGAAATGGGAAAACAAGACTAAGGTCTTTTTTTTCCCATTTCATATTGTGGTTTGATCATTGATTGTTTTTTCACGTGATCATCTCACCGTTATACGTACAATATATAAATTTTAGAAATATTGCAATATTTTTGGTTCATTATTGTTTTATAATGTTGAATAGAGTAGAATAATACGAGTAGAAAGACAAACTTGTACTACTCCGAATTAAATACCGAATAACAGCTTATAACATATGTTATAGAATTATTTTATAAGGAAAAAAAAAATGAAATATTAGCATAATAATATCATAAAGATTTTCCTCATGAAGTAAGCGGTAAATAAATCTTGTTGAAATACGTGCTTATTTGTTCAAGAAGCAACTTCATACATATTCCTGGTAATAAAAACCTCTTCCAAGAGAGTTGGTTTATCGTATTCGGAGGTCGTCAGTTTCTACCTTTTGTGTATCATGTTCCATTAAATTCCAGAGTCAGCTATGAATTATTTATGATTTTCGTACTGATTTTAGTAAGACATCTTCTAACTTCTAACGTTACAAACTGTTTCTTTTTTTTTAAAAAACCTACATACATTTTTAATGATACTTGAGCTAAGTCTACTCTTTTCAGTCCTCTTTTATTATTTATTTCTTACTTTCACTAATATTAACGTAGAAAGATGTTAGTTTCTTTTTAAAATTTCACTCGTATATGTTTAAATGTGAATATTTATATCGGAAATTACAAAATCATCATTTTAAAAATTTCAACATAAATTATAGACGTTTTATAAAGTCATCCATCTTTGCACTTTTTGTATAGACTATTCTAGAGTAGTATTGACATTCGTTCCTCTATTATAGACTTTTTGTATATAGTACTTTAGGACTAGTGTGAGTATTTTCCCTCTGTTGCAAACTTCTTTAAATTCTAGAATAGACTTTAAATTTTAATAGACTCTTTGAATTGACTATTTTAGACTAGTTTGACTATACCCGTCTATTAAAGACGTTTTGTACAGACTATTTCAGAATTGTATTGACTCTTTTCCCTTCTTTTTTTATAGATTATTTTAGATTAGTATTGTCTATTATCTCTCTATTATAAATTCTTTGTATAGAATTTTTTAGTATATATTGAGTACATCTCTCTATTATGAACTTTTTGTATAGACAACTTTAGACTAGTATTGACTCTTTTCCCCTGTTATAGATTATTTTATAGACTATTATAGATTAGTATTGACTATTATCCCTCTATTATAGAATTTTTGTATAGAATTTTTTAGTATATATTGAGTACAATTTCTTTAATATAGACTTTTTGTATAGACTACTTTAGACTACTATTGACTATTTTCCCCTGATTGACTATATATATATACTATATATATTGACTATATATATATATATGTATAACAGATTCAATACTATATCGACCGTTAGATAGAATAGGTGTGATCTCTAATCGGGGTTCGGTCAATTATCCAGGATAAAAAATCAAACTCTCGTTGCCAACGTTTCGGTTTTAAAAACCGAAACGTTGGCAACGAGAGTTTGGATTATATATATATATATATATATATATATATATATATATATTATATATATATATATATATATAACAAATTCAATAATATATCAACCGTTGGATAGAATAGGTGTATAATGTAATCGGGATTCGGACAATTTTCCAGGATCAAAATAAAACTCTCAATGCCGACGTTTCGGTTTTATTTAAAACCTTTTTCATAGGCCTACAAACAAAGGATGACAAGAAATCATATATAAACATCAACATATAACTAACATCAAAATGGAATATTACAGTTGTGAATAAACAAAAATATATATACAAGTAGAAGTAATAGAAAAGCAATAAACATTTTTATGAACTTACAGAAGTCAGAATTTTTGAATTAGAAAAATGATGAAATTTACATTATATAAAATGAAGTAACAATAGATAGTTAGTGAACTAACATCTTAACTGGTCCAAGTTTTTGACCAGTTAAGATGTTAGTTCACTAACTATCTATTGTTACTTCATTTTATATAATGTAAATTTCATCATTTTTCTAATTCAAAAATTCTGACTTCTGTAAGTTCATAAAAATGTTTATTGCTTTTCTATTACTTCTACTTGTATATATATTTTTGTTTTTTCACAACTGTAATATTCCATTTTGATGTTAGTTATATGTTGAAGTTTATATATGATTTCTTGTCATCCTTTGTTTGTAGGCCTATGAAAAAGGATTTAAATAAAACCGAAACGTCGGCATTGAGAGTTTGATTTTGATCCTGGAAAATTGACCGAATCCCGATTACATTATACACCTATATATATAATAAAATAAAAAACGAAGGAAACACACAGAAAGACACAGACATAACTCACATCGATATTTCGACAATCGTCGTCATCAGGAGGTGAGAAGATCGAAGAGTCCCGCAGGAAGACAGGGCGGTACTGAACTCGGAAACCGCAACCAGTACCCCACCACTTACCACCAAGCGGGGGAAGGGAGGGAAGGAAATGAAGAGCCAAATTAAGACGTAAAAGGAACGAGTAAAAATTATAACTATAAAAAATTGTAAAAAAGTAGATAAATCAAATTAAAATTAATAAAAATAATAAATAAAAAGTAAAATAAAAAATAATAAATAAATAAATAAAAAATAATAAATAAATAAATAAAAAATAATAAATAAATAAATAAATCATAAATAAATTATCGTTTGATGTTGAGTCCGGGGGAAGAGCGAGCATCAAGTAAGCATATGTATGCCTCCTCTGAAGCTCTTAGGGTAACTTTATTGTTGGATTCGGGGATCTGTTTCAGGATCTGAACCCTGAAACAGTCATTGAAACTGAGTCCATGCGAGTTCGCATGGATGGCTACAGGATAGTTACTGCGTTGACCGACTGAAGCCCTATGACCATTCATACGAAGGCTCAACTTATTAGAAGTTAAGCCAACGTAAAAGGAGTCACACTGAGTGCAATCCAGTCGGTAAACACAGTTGCTCAAGGTACAGGAGGAATTGACCTGAACCGGGTGGGAACTATGGTGGAGAGGGGAATCGAAGGAAGGATTAGGATTTACAATCAGGCAAGTTTGACAGCCACGGCGTCCACATTGTTTCATTCCAGGAACAGGATTGGAAGGCTGAGGGGAAATATGAGAGAAAATGCTTTTTAGATTGGCAGGTTTACGGTAGGAAATAGAAGGGGGGTGATTAAAGATGGAAGAAGTAGAAGTAGAAGTAGACAGAATCGGAAAAATTCTGTCCGATTTTCCGATTCTGTCTACTTCTACTTCTACTTCTTCCATCTTTAATCACCCCCCTTCTATTTCCTACCGTAAACCTGCCAATCTAAAAAGCATTTTCCCTCATATTTCCCCTCAGCCTTCCAATCCTGTTCCTGGAATGAAACAATGTGGACGCCGTGGCTGTCAAACTTGCCTGATTGTAAATCCTAATCCTTCCTTCGATTCTCCTCTCCACCATAGTTCCCACCCGGTTCAGGTCAATTCCTCCTGTACCTCGAGCAACTGTGTTTACCGACTGGATTGCACTCAGTGTGACTCCTTTTACGTTGGCTTAACTTCTAATAAGTTGAGCCTTCGTATGAATGGTCATAGGGCTTCAGTCGGTCAACGCAGTAACTATCCTGTAGCCATCCATGCGAACTCGCATGGACTCAGTTTCAATGACTGTTTCAGGGTTCAGATCCTGAAACAGATCCCCGAATCCAACAATAAAGTTACCCTAAGAGTTTCAGAGGAGGCATACATATGCTTACTTGATGCTCGCTCTTCCCCTGGACTCAACCTCAACCGATAATTTAATTATGATTTATTTATTTATTTATTATTTTTTATTTATTTATTTATTATTTTTTATTTATTTAAATATTATTTTTTATTTTACTTTTTATTTATTATTTTTATTAATTTTAATTTGATTTATCTACTTTTTTATAATTTTTTATAGTTATAATTTTTACTCGTTCCTTTTACGTCTTAATTTGGCTCTTCATTTCCTTCCCTCCCTTCCCCCGCTTGGTGGTAAGTGGTGAGGTACTGGCTGCGGTTTC